>JAJOZX010011044.1:0-125515 GCA_023014485.1 Bathynomus jamesi
TATATACATGTGTATAAATGCGTGTGTGTGTAGTATACATTAGGGTGGTCCAAAAAGTTAAAGCATCGATTAAGTTCTCTCCACAAGGTTGGTTTTATGCCTCTTGGTGTGGACAGTATTTGTGCAAAGTTTCACGTTATTCGGTTAATATTTAGGGGTCGCCCCACTTGCCCCCTTTTTGAAAATTTGGGAAAATATATAGACAACTGAATAACTAAATTTTTTTTTGGTTCTCAAAGAATATGAAAGAAAACAGTAAGACAATAGGACATGATAATGGGTGTATCTTCATTATTTCTTCTGCATCAGAGTCGCCTTGGATGGTATTGGTATCTGTTTTCGGTGGGGCGGCTACGAGTTGTAGGAGGTACTGCTTCTGGTCCTCGTTTCGTGTCAAAGTGTCATTGTAGCGTTGTGCGAGAGCAATACTTCGCTCGGCAGCATCATTGACGACTTTCATCTTTAAGGCGCGATCTCTAAGTTCCCTGTAGTTCTTGTCATTTGGCCATTCCCGTGGATCTTTTTGAAGTAACTGGCGCGCTTCCTCCTTACCTCCAACTTTCAAGGCATCAAAGAGGGTCAATGTCCTTTCGTGACGAAGGATGCCACATCATTTTCAACACCAGCTTCGGCCATGTCGATTCGTCGGGGGCAGCCATTCTTTTGGGGATGTTGGAGGTGTTGAACCATTCTCCTTTTGGTATCAGGATCGATCCTATTATCGAAGAAGGCCAGTCAAATCAGATGCTCCGACAAGTACCACAGGTGGCGTCTTAGAGCTGTCTTCGCCGCTTGTGCAGCTCCTCCGTGTGGATATTTTTCCAGAAGATGCAGCATTTTGAGATCATTGAGAGGAGCTTGTGTCCCCATTGGCGCTTCATGCCAGTACTTGACGTAAATCAGACTGACAAATAAAGCCAGCTGAGTCACGTTTCGTTCTTCGCGTGCTGTGAGCTTGAATTGATAGTGAAAGAGGTAGATTTTGAGCGCATAAATCGCCTTCGCCATCCATCTCGCGTGGTGCATGGGACCCGGAGCTCGGATAAAGAGTTGACCACCAGTCTTTCCCCCCAGGAAGAGCAAAGATAGTTCAAGGAACTCCTTGTAGTCGTCACGAGGTTGGCTTGCCTGAAGAGCGTTAGGTAAGTAAATGAGCATCTCTTTTCTCATCTCTTGGAGTTGAGGGTTCTCGAACAAGCTGTCCGATGCTGAGACAAATGCTTCGTGGGAGAGAGATGGCCATTCCTTTTGAAATCGCTTAAAAAGGCCTGTTTCAGGACTTCCTGTTGAGGCAAAGACATCAGCAAGTACGACTTCAAGTATATGATGTCGACAACCGATCCAAACTAGCTCGTGACCCAATGCTTCTTCAATCCTGACACAGGCTCCGCGATGTAAACCCGTGTTTGACGCAGTGGTATCGAAGACGAGACCTCTCACATGCTGTTCCACGTTCCATAATTTCATAGTTTGAAGGCATGCCTGGGCCTGTGCTTCTCCAGTTCCTTGTTTCATCTGTGGGACACCAAGCAGCTTCTCCTGTCCATTGAATGTTATAAGGATTGCTATCCGATGCACATTCGTCTTCTTCCCTTCAATGCCGGGGAGAAGCTTTCCGTCCCAATGGAGAAGGACAGGGTCTTCTAGAGAGAATGATTCTAGGTCTTCTCGAGCTGCCTGTTCTCGCCCACTTTCTCTGTAGCGATGAATAGAGCTCCGAGAGCACGTCATCCCAGACAGATCATGCCCCGCGGCCTGTAATACAGCTCCAGTTACGAAAACAGCATTCCGGTCAGAAAGATTGGTGCGATCCATTGCTCCAATGACTTCTGGAGATTGGAAAATGTTCGTAACCTTGTTCTTGGGACGCTTTGGTGCCGGAGCTTCAGACGAAGAAGGAATCGGAACCGATGGTCTATAGTCGTCGTCGTCTTGCGAAAAAAGGGAAGAAGAAGAGGAAAGATCAATTGATGACACTCCTGCTTCTTCCAAATCTTTCTGTGTTGCTTCATGCCTTGCCTTCCTCTTGGCTTCCTTCTCCATTCTGGATCGCTTTCTGTCCTCTTGTGTAGTCGTTTCCTTATCAATGCCAGCCATGCTGCAAGAATTGACGTCCTTGCGCTGCATGGACAGGAAATTTCGGTCCTCAACGTTGACGATTGTGCTCATGGCATCACTGGTTGCGATGTCAAACAGTTCCTGGATGTCCGCTTTGAAGATGTCTTCATTCATTCTATCGCTGGCACGTTGCCTGGTCCTGTGCTTCTTGAGTGTTTTGTAGCGGTCTAAAAGCTTTGAAAGCTTACGGACACAGGAGTCGATCCGTTGAGTTGGGATCCGCGCTCGGGTCCAGACTTCAATCACCCTCTGGCATGCCTGGTTCAGACTGTCGGAGGTGGTTTGCTTTTGATTGATGTGGTGGTATTGCCCCAAGGGAGGGCGTCAAGGCATGTAGGGAGCCTTGACGTGGATAAAGTTCCAGTTGCCATCCCTAGAAGCCAAACTTTTGGAATTGTTCGAGTTTGAGCCATCGGACCTACGGAAGAAAAAGTACATTATATAATATATATTCAGAGTGGGGCGACCTCTAAATATTCACCAATCACGCTGCAATTTTGCACAGACCATGTGGACACTAAATGGACAAAAGCCACACTTGTGGAGACTATCTAAGACAATTTTGAAATTTCCCCCTATGGATTTGGACCACCCTAGTATACATGTGTATACATGTGTATACATGTATGTATGTACGTATATATATATATATATATATTCATTTCACGTGTTTTATTGTGAAATTCATCCCATATATATATATATATTTATATTAATATATATATTTATATACAGGGTGTCCCAGAATTAACTATCTATTTCAATGAAATCGGACAAATTTAATAAAAACTGACATAATTTTGTGTTTAGTACTAAATTATGATACAAAAACAAATAGATTTATAAATCATAAGTCAAAACTTTATTGAGAAGTTTCAACATGTGCACTGTCTATATCTGCAAATTTCAAATCTATCCTCAGCGCTGCGAAACACATTTTGAAGCATTTCAGGTGTTATCTCCCGCACTGCCAACTGGATGCGTTCTTTAAGTTCAGCTAAACTATTGATCTTTTGGCGATAAACCTTTGTTTTTATGAAACCCCATGCAAAGAAATCCAGGGTGTCAAATCCGGAGAACGCGGAGGCCAAGGTCGAGGTCCTCCACGTCCAATCCACTGATTCGGAAGGCGTCTGTTGAGGTATTCTCGAACAATTAGAGCATAATGACATGGTGCTCCATCTTGTTGAAACACAACATTATCAAGAATGCCATCATCAAGAAGCTGTGGTTCGAGAAACTGCTGAAGCATATCAAGGTAGACGGTACCTGTTACAGTTGCTTCCGCAAAGAAGAATGGGCCATAAATTTTGGATTTGGTCATTCCAAGCCACACGTTAACTTTTGGAGAGTCTCTTTGCCATTCTAAAAATAAAACTATGAAAAACTATGAAAAAATTATGAAAATAAAATTATGAAAAAAATTTAGAAATTTATACATTTTTAACACATATTAAACATGATAAACATAAATAAAAGTGTGCTTTTAAAAAATTTGTCCGATTTCATTGAAAGAGTTAATTCTGGGACACCCTGTGTGTATATATATATAATATATATATATATATTATATTTATATATACAGGGTGGGCCGTAAGTTTCCATACATAGGAAAATTTAAATACGTGCGTCGGTATTTGGATCAGCAGTTCCCGGATGCTTGGATTGGTCAGCGTGGTCCTGTGGAGTGGCCTCCCAGATCCCCAGATCTCACCCCCCTTGATTTCTATCTTTGGGGGCACTTGAAGGCCATGGTGTATCAGGAAAAGATACGAGACATAAATCATCTAAAGGAACGTATCACCAATGCCATTACAAGCATAACGTCAACTGTGCTAATGCGTGTTCATCAACAGTGGGGAACACGTATTGAAATGTGTTTTCAAAACAATGGCAACCATGTAGAGCATATTATATAAATAAAAATGGTTGTCCATAAAAAAATGTTTATTTTTCCTATGTATGGAAACTTACGGCCCACCCTGTATATATATATATATACAGGGCGTCCCAAAAAAATGTATACACACTTTAAATAATTATAAAGGCAGTGTTTATTAAAATACATTTCATTTTCAAAATGTAATAGAATCTACAGACATTATTTAATTGTTTTGTCAATGCCTGTTTTCAAACTGACGTCCGTTCTGGTCCAGGCATTGCTGATAACGCGAAGCAATGGAATCGCAAACATCACGAAACATTTCGTTTGGTATTTGTGTGCATTCTCGTTCAATGGCTGCTCTCAATTCAGCGACTGTTGCAGGTTTTATAGCGTAGACTTTGTCTTTTAAGTATCCCCATAAAAAAGTCTAGTGGTGTGAGGTCTGGTGAACGCGGAGGGTATTCTACGAAACCCCTTCGTCCAATCCACATCCACATCGTGCCAAGTACCACTCGCAATACTCCACTCTTCGGTCCGGATCATCATCATCTTCATTAATAGCATGGACTAATCTTGGAATGTAACTTTTCCATTGACAGCGCTTCAAAATGCGTTGGACAGATGATTCTGAAATTCCTACCTCACGACTCGCTTGTCGCACAGATTTTATTGGACTTTGGTGATACGTTTCCAGTACTCTTTCTTGCTTTGTGGGGCTTGTCGATGTCCGTGGTCTTCCGGAACGCTTCTTGTGGACATTCTGAACAGTTCCATCGGCTTCAAACTTATCTCTAATTCGAGTGATGGTAAGTCGCGTTGGTGGATCTGTTTGAAACTCCCTCCTAAACTGTCTTTGCACTTCAACTGCGTTTTCACACTTCCAGTAGCATTTTAGAATGAATTTCCTTTGTTCAAAGCTTAGTCTGACTGCCATTATTAATTCTAATGGGTTTAACTTGGAAAGAAAGAAACATCAATTGAGCTATCAGCTGTTAAAGTGTGTATACATTTTTTTGGGACGCCCTATATATATTATATATATATATATATATACATATTTATATATATTATATTATATATATTATATTTATATATATTATATTTATATATATTATATTTATATATATATATATTTATATTTATATATATATATATATATATATATAGTGGACCTAGTTTTAGCCGTTTAAGGTGTGATTTAATTGTATGCAATGATTAATTGATGCAATGACTGACTGATTGCTTATTAATGAAAGGCTGGGTTAATAATTTATGATGTCATACAGTATCACCGATTGTAATAATTGGTTATTTGATTAGATCCACCATACTATTGGAAGTGACCGAAAAGGCAGCGAGGGTCACCAGCTTGATTTACGCCCAAGCAAATTAATATTAAGGTTATAAAAGACACCTTATGGGTTTTGTAGTTTATTATGAAAATAAATTCGTTATTTTATTCACTGTGATATAACAAAGAATTGACAGTAATTAATTGGTAGTTTTACGTTATGCTTATGGCATAGGCTTAGCTAATAAGATGAAATGTTAATAGCTTAATTGACACGTAATAATGTACTCATTAATGGTATGTAAATGGCATGCGATATGGAACATTGAAAGGGCCTAGTTAATGCTATAAAGAATGCACGTGCGTTTGGTACATTGAATGGAAAAACATGACACTGATTAAGTAGGCTAAATGATTGCATGGATGCACATAGAATAACTGATGTGGCCTAATAATAATGGATTGAAATGCTTGCACAGATATCATTTATATATAAGAACATTATGTGATGTTAAATGATTACGTCAAGAGAATATTTATTTGACACACAAATATATGACGAACATAATGACGGATGATACGCGGAATAACGGTATAAAAATGACACTTGAATTGGATGACAGGCCTACTTTCACGAGTCAGTTGGACGCGATTACACACTTTGGGAGTATAGCCTACCGTTCGGCGGTAGGCTAATGTAGGCTTCACAAGAGTACTTAGAATAGGAGGTACTTATCTTATGGTGACGTAACCTTTGTTGAAGGCGGGTTGAAGACGAACCTATTACGCAGATTCTAGTTGTCATTGTCCGTTAAGCCTCTTGAGATGATGAATGTAGGCTTAGTTCGTAAGCCTGAGGTGATGTTACTTCTTGAGGTGCAGGCTGGCCTTATGATCTTGCAGGAATATATCTCGAGGAATGTGGAGAAACTTGAAGGCCGACCCAACAAACCGCAGGCCCGAAGTGATTCCGGTTGGGTCTCGAAAGATTGCTTCTGCAGGCGGTTTGTAGATCTTACTTGATGATAAATTGTAGGCCCTGAAGAAAGTAGCGGGCCTAGCCTCCGGCCGAAGCCGGTTGAAGAGGTGGTATCGTACCGAGTAGTCGAACGAAATGGAAGCGCCAACGAAGTGAGAGTGAGTGAGCGTGGATGCTCTCTTTTATACGCCATTTCTGTGACGTAGAACTGTACCAAATCTTACGACGCTTGGTCCGCGTGTCCTTTGTTTGATAAAAGCTTACATTGGCGCGTCTTTGGGAAGAAACAGACGCTCAATTGTTTGACTCTTGCCCACGTGTGTTTTCCAAGTTCTTTGATGAAGCGTGGAAGTAAAGTATTTCTGTCTATTTGTTGGTCTATTTCTTGTCGATCCGCTATATATATATATATATATATATATATATAGTGTCCAGTGTTACCAAGTGAATAAGTGGTTTTCGTTCAAGTGTTTAAAAAAAAAAAAAAGTGTTTGGTGCATTCTTAACTAAATTACTTCGTGTTACTAATCATTCATTAATGAATATATTACATTTATTGAATTTATTCATAACTATATTAATTGACAAAACCAAGGCTAGTCCCTTGTTTGTTCCTGAATCTGTTACTACACGAGGTTTCATAAGGTTGAAATTCCCTTGGTTTGCCTTTGTTATTTTTCAAATTATCAGAAACAAGGTTTCTTGAGGTTCATTTTCCCTCCACACGCTACCTGACCTCCGGAAGGGTCAATCACCGTGGAATAAAAGGAATTAAGTCGGTCGAACAGCGGTCAGATGTTTCATTTAATACTTTTTCTTTAACAGATCTTTCGTCGGTAGCTTAATTATACATTCATTTAGCATAAAATTGTGTTACAAGAACGTGTTTCTGCGTTTCAAAATTTTTGCAAGTTTTCGCAGGTGACGGCACAATAAGCACGCGGTAGACCTACCTTGTAATTTATTACTTTCCAAATGCTCGTTTTGTGTTTTTTAACTAATTAAAAGCATGGCACCCCCATCAAGTACTTGCAGTCGCTGTGAAGGGAAATTTGCCGCTTACGCGTTTACAATGGCTAATAATAATGAACAGTTAGTTTGCAGGTGGTGCTCAAGTATGGAAGTCCTGAGGAACGAGTTAGAATGTGAGAGGGAGGCCAGGGGTGAGGCTTGAAGAAAGTGTAATGCTCCTGACAGCAAAATTAGAATCCCTTGAGACTCCAGTTATGACCCCTCCTGCCTCAGTTTCTACTAATATAAATAGTATTAATAGCACTCTTCCCCTAGTTCCCAACCCTTCGTTCGAGTGCGTAATGGAGCCCCATTGAGAAAACCTAAGACTTGTCTACCAGTAATAACAAGCAATAAGTTTTCTGTTTTAGGTTTCGAAGATGCTGATGAACTGGAAATACGACTCGTTGGCAATTCCATTGTTCGAGGGCAGCTCGAGGAATTCTGTGGGAGAAACCCTCGTCGTAGGCGCCGTTACTGATACCCTGGTGCAAGGGTGGAGGATATAACTAATAGTGTTGACCATTTCACAGACGGTACCGCCGAGGACACAATATATGTTATTCATGTTGGTACTAATAACACTTTAAATTCTAGATCGGAAGAACTGCTGGCTAGGTACGGGGCCTTACTAGAGCGACTAAAGGAGAAAATTAATAAGATTGTCTTAACAGGTATACTTCCTCGAATTATCCAACGAAACGATTTCTACAGCAAGGCGACCTATATTAACAATAACCTAAAGTCTCTTTGCCAACAGGAAGGAGTGCATACTGTGAATTTTTGGAACAGTTTCTATGGCAGGAGGGACTTGTTCCTCCGAGATGGACTTCATCTTAATGACGTTGGAGCTGCGCGTTTAGGAAGACTATTTCATAATACTGTCTCTCTTTTTCAGGCTGCCGTAACTCGAACGGCCCCAGCGTAAATTCCACAAATTTTCCCTGCGCTCGCGAAGGTGTCGCAATTACAAACAATTTGAAGGTCCTCTCCCTAAATGCTCGTAGCCTACGAAATAAAAAAATGAATTTTTTTCTTTAATTGTTTGTAAAGACTATGATGTAATTGCGATAAGTGAATCGTGGCTTAGCACTGAAACACGTGACTTTGTAGGGGAGTATCAAATTAAAGGTTATAGACTTTTTGTTAAAAACAATAGGTAGGCGAGGAGGCGGTGTTATGTTGTATATCAAAGATAATATTGTGAACGTTATAGAAGTAAAGCACACAATTCCAGAACCGATAGATTCGACTATAGCAGAACTTAAATGGAACGATTTCAAACTTCTTGTTGCGGTTATATATAGGCCCCTAATCAAACAGCTGATACAGACGAAGCGTTATATCGTGAAGAGAATAATTGGTAATGAGCAGGCTTTAATTTTGGGTGACTTTAATTGCGCCAACGTGAATTACGATAGAATGCAGGGAGACGCGGAAGGTAATCGTTTAATTAATTTTCTCAAGGATAGCTTTCTTATTCAAAAGGTTGGGGAACCTACGAGGTTGGACAGTATTTTAGATTTAGTAATAACTATGGATGATAGGCTAATTACTGATCTTCAAGTAATAGAACCGTTAAGCAATAGCGATCACAATATGGTAGAGTTTGTCCTCTCAGTAAGTCACTCGAAACCAACTAACTCGTCTAAAATTCCTAACTTCCAGCACGCAGACTTTTGTAAATTTCGAAATAAATTGTCACACGTCAATTGGGAAAACGTAATGGGGAACTCCAACGCAAAACTAATGTGGGAATCGTTCGAAACAGTATTTAGGACTATAAATGAGGAATGTGTACCGTACAAAATTAAGCGTGCGAAAGTAAACAACAAGCCCTTGTGGTTTACTTCTAGAGTAGGAGACATTATAAAGAGTAGAGATAGGGCTTATAGGCTACATAAGTGCGATAAAGACAATTTGTGGTTACGAAACAACTACATATCTCTAAGGCGTGAAGCGAAAAGTGTAATAAAAAAGTCCAAGCGCGAATTTGAAATCTCCATAGCTCGTGACGGTAAAGAAAACCCCAAGCGATTCTTTCAATACGTCAATAATAGAAATCCAGTAAAAAGTGTCTTGGGCCTTTAAAAATGTAAACGGAGATCTAGTTTCTGAAAACAAGGAAATGGCTACCTTGCTAAACGAATTTTTTACGTCAGTTTTTACTATAGAAGATGTAACGAATATCCCTACGGTCATAGACATAATACCTTTTGATAATGGTAATATTTTGGATAATATCGTGGTTAGTGAAGGGGAGTAATGCGCTATATTGATAAAATGAAAACGCGTAAATCACCGGGGCCGGATTCCATATATCCCATACAACTAAAAGAATTAAAAGATAGCATTGTTGTGCCGCTAAAAGATTTTTAATGCGTCTATTTCTGAGGGGTGCGTACCAGATAATTTCAAGTTAGCAAACGTAACACCTATCTTTAAGAAAGGCGATAAAGGTGCGGCGGGAAATTATAGGCCAATCAGTTTAACGTCTGTTGTAGGTAAGCTACTGGAATCAATAATTAGGGATCGTATAGTCGAACACTTAGAATTGCATAAACTAGTTAGAAATACGCAGCACGGTTTTAGGCGAAACAAATCTTGCTTAACTAATCTTTTAGAATTTTTCCAAAGCGTGGTTGACGTTTACGATAGACATCGGGCGGTTATGTAGTGTATTTAGATTTTCAAAAAGCGTTTGACACCGTGCCGCACAAAAGACTCATTGAAAAAACTAAGGCTCATGGAATCAGGGGTGTAGTAATAAATTGGCTAGAAGAGTGGTTGCGAGGTAGGAAACAGAGGGTGGTCGTTGATGGAGCGGAGTCGTGTTGGGCTAATGTAGCGAGTGGCGTTCCTCAGGGTTCTGTATTGGGCCCCTTGCTTTTTCTTATATATATTAACGATTTAGATGTCGGCCTAGTCAGTACAGTTTCAAAGTTTGCGGATGACACGAAGCTGGGTGGTAGGGCGATTAATGACGAAGATAGAGGTAAAATTCAGGAAGATCTGAATAAAATCGTTGATTGGTCAGTCACATGGCAAATGAGATTTAACGTTGATAAGTGCAAAATTTTGCATATAGGTTCGCGTAACGGTAATTTTGCGTATAGTATGTCAGGGAAAGATTTAACAAGCGTAGAGCAGGAAAAAGATTTAGGAGTTATAGTCACTGGTGATTTAAAAGTAGCGAAACAAAGTACAGCAGCGGTCAATAAGGCGAACAAAGTGTTAGGTTTTATAGCTCGAAATTTTGAGTACAAATCGCGCGATATTATAGTTCCTCTTTATAAATCATTAGTTAGACCCCATTTGGAGTACGCGGTCCAATTTTGGAATCCGCATATGCGCAAAGATATAGACAAAATCGAAAGAGTTCAAAGACGAGCAACTAAGATGATTCCGTCGCTTAGGTCAAAGTCGTACGAGGATAGGCTTAAGGAGTTAAAATTGACAACACTCGAGACTAGGAGGCTAAGGGGTGATCTAATCCAGGTTTTCAAAATTATGAATGGGTTCGATAACGTAGATAGAGATAGCTTTTTCGAAATATCTCAATATAATAGGACTAGAAATAACGGGTGTAAGTTGACAAGTAGAAGGTTCGAGACAGCAGTTGCCAAAAACTTTTTTACGCATAGAATAGTAAATAGCTGGAATAGTTTGCCGGTAGAAGTAATTAGTAGCACGTCCATAAACATGTTTAAAAATCGATTAGATGCATATGTTGATAGATTGGGTATAGTTTAAGGTAGTAAAATCAAAACTTTGTGGTGATAGATCCCACAGCTCAACACAAGTGTTGTGGGATATAGGGAGGCAGCGTCTTGGGTTAGTGGATACTCTGTCCTTACACACCCCATTTAAAGAGATTCCTCTGCCGAGCGGTGCCCCCCATAGTACTGTGAGGTATTGAAAAACTCATGAGCTTCACTTGCCCCACAAACACCTTTAAATGGGAGACCCAAAATGGGTGCACACACATTTCTACATTACTGTACAGTCTTTACAGCCACACCTACACCTTCCCTCCTAAGTATATATATTGTAATGTATTAGGTCATCCCATAAGTAATGCGGCATTTTTTTAATTTTTTTTTTTCCATTTTTATCATTATTTTACAGATAGAAATCAAACAACTCTTTGAAGTTATTTATATTTAAATAAATATTTATTTAAATATAAATAACTTCAAAGAGTTTGAATTCTATCAGTAAAATAATGATAAAAATGGAAAAAAAAAAAAAAATTAAAAATGCTGCATTACTTATGGGATGACCTAATATATGGTTGTAAATTTTGACTTGGTCCGCAATCGATATGGACCGTGACTTATTTTTCGTTGGCAAGGTACTAGTATTGATGGATACCGTAATGAAATTGACTGGATTCTTTGGATCTGATATACAGGGTGTACATAAAGTCAGGATCTATTTTTGTGAAGCACTTGGAAATTATATGGAATTCAATCATAAAATGATAAAGTGGTAACATTTATTAAATAATTAAGAGTAGGATTCGACGTGACGCCCATCAGTATCCCTGCACAGCTCAAATCGTTCCGCAGCATTTCTAAACACATTCTGGAGCATTTGCGGGGTTATGTTATCTGCAGCAGTTCGAATACGTGTACGTAAGTTTTCAAGACTCGTAATCTTCGTCTGATAGACGTGCGATTTGATAAAGCCCCATGCAAAGAAATCTAAAGGGGTTAAATCTGGTGATCTCACTGGCCAAGGTCTGTTGCTTCCGCGTCCGATCCAGCGATTTGGAAAACGTCCATTCAGATAATCCTTAACAATTTTGGCATAGTGACAAGGAGCACAATCATGTTGCCAAGACATTAGAAAATTAACACTTGTATGAAAATCTGCCATAATATGACAACACATTACAAATAAAATTTCATATACAAAAAAAATGGAAAGCCCTCCAGGGCCCACCCCTAAACCAGTCCAGCAACACTTTTTATATTAAATCAACACTATACTGATGACAAGAATAAATAAAACATCTGTCCATCCTTAATGATTACAGTTCTATTAATATAATCAGAGCTTTTTATAAAAACATCTAGGCGTTCAATTTTTTAAAAGGAGTAAAATATTGCTAGACCCCTGCACTTGGCTTTCCATTCTTTTTTCTCCTTTATTTTTAAAACAATACAAGCTTGACAAACAATACATTGAATACAATATAAAATGCCTGGAATGAAATCAATGAATGGAGGGCAGTATTGTGTAGGTCAGATGCCGCCATTCAGCCTAGAGGTCTTCAGAATAAAAAAAACTCAACAACAGTGATTTAGAACTTTTTTCCATTGTGGTGCAGAAACAAGCGCATTTCTCCTTTTTTAGGCAATATTCAGGATCACCTTGCTTCATAGATGTTTCCATATTCAGAAAACACTCACTCTGAAAATACAGAGGATGCGGGTGTGCAGAGAAGCTTTGAAACAATAGTTTTAAGGAGAGGAAATTGGTCCTCCTACTTCCAAATTTGAACTGGACAGTATTTCCTATCTACAAGAAGTTCAGATGCATATCGGTCTAACTCCCCTGCAATCAATAGAACAGTAGTAGTCTTTTTTTCAACCTATCTTCTCTTTAACTTACTTCCCCAGATTGCTCTCCTTTAGTGATCTCCATAAAACATGCTTCAAGAATGTCCTCTTCCTCTTTTACATAGGAGAACTAGAATTTGAGCTTCTTTTGCTTCCACTTTCATTACCTTCACTTTTATTTGAATCATTACCACCTTCGTCATTTTCAATACCTATGACTTCTTCAATCAGCCAGGATTTAGCCTACTCTTTTTGATCTTGTTGAAAGA
The DNA here is from genome assembly GCA_023014485.1 of Bathynomus jamesi. Taxonomy (NCBI): domain Eukaryota; kingdom Metazoa; phylum Arthropoda; class Malacostraca; order Isopoda; family Cirolanidae; genus Bathynomus; species Bathynomus jamesi. The sequence continues at coordinate 13,121 of JAJOZX010011044.1, forward strand.
AAGATAACTTATACCACGGATCTATTGCAGTCACAGTCACAGGAGCCATTTTTCATTATGTTCAAAGACTTCCCATCATTACTCTCTGACAAGAAACACACTCTAAGAGAAGTCAGGAGTTCTCTCTTTGTCGTTTGAACAACTTGGTCATCATGGCCAATCTTTGAAAGAAATCTTTGTAAAATACAAATGCTTGGGATTACGGAAGACAAAGTTGATTTTTCTGAACTCATTTCCTGAGTTAGTTGGAAGAATGGTTTTAATATTTTAAGGAGATTTCGTATCAGTGTCCACTCGAAGAATGTGATGGTAGGTAATTCACTATGATCAGCCAAATACAGTTGCACTGGAATTTTTAATTTATATAAACTTTCTAGCGTCAAATATGCACTGCTCCAACATGTTTGGACATCTTGAACCAATAGGAGAGGCTCAAGATTTTGCTGCACTTGAATGTGTTTGAAATTGTTACAGGCCAAAGGAGAATGATTAAAGTGAGTTGCAAGGCAGAGACTTTCTGCAAGGATATCAATTACACTCCTCTGAAGCATAATTGAGTCACTAATAACTAGTTGGAGTAAATGAATGCTGCAGTGTATTGAAGGTATTTCAGCCAGGTCACTACCAAGAGCCATATTACTAGCTCCATCCCTCACCAATAAATTCCTCTTATTTGCATCAAGATCTCAACTATCCCACATAGAGTGAAACTTTTCAGATATATTCTTGCCAGTATGCGACCCTGAGAAATGAGAGGCATGTAGCACAGCATCGTATCTTTCAAAATCTTTACCTATCCAGTGACCCAATAATGATATAAAACTTACTTTCTTGAGAGGTTGTGCATGTCCATATAGCTGAAGAAAAGCTGACATGCTTTACTACTTCCAGCTTCTGAGCAATTTTAGACGAACTCATTATAAAGACGAGGAATTATAGTATCAGAGAAGTACCTTCTGCTCAGTAAGAGATATCTGGGTTGGAAGTAGGCCATTACATCAATAAAACCATCATCTTCAACTGAAGTAAATGGCTGGTTGTCCAAAGCCATCATCATGCCAATTTTACGGTGAATCATCACAGACCTGGAGTCATTGATGTCCCATATTTTTTTAGATGAAAAGCTTTCTTCTATTGAGATCTGCTTACTCATTTGGTCTATTTTCTCTTCTTTCAGAGTACTACCAGTAGAAATTGATGGTCTAGCCTGTATTCTATCTATGCCTATTTCTTTTGGGTGATTAATTTTCAAATGATTACGAAGAGGTATTGTGCTAAAATACTTTTGGCCACCTTTCTCTGTCCCACGTTTGATAATATAATCTTTTGGCATATATTACACTTTGCAGTGATATCGCTAGGATCATTTATTGTATACAGTGGCCACACAAAACTTGTCATGATTAATACTTAATAGTTTAATACAACACAAGAACCTGAAAGAACAAAACAATTAAACATCTGAATATACTTAAATTATTATTTCTTATATTTTGGGGGGGCGCTTGCCCTTAATATAAAACAAAGCATAGCAATACGAGTGTAAAAATAATGCAGTACCTAATAATATATATATCTGGCTGGATAGATATGGCCATATCCGGTATCCAGCCAGATATGAAAAATTCATATCCAGTGCACCCCTAATTACAAGCCCTTCATTATCATTGTAATGATCATTACAATACTGAATATACTGAATAAGCACTCCACTGGTGCACTGGAGGCAGGGATGCAAAGATGCTTGACAGCAAGAACAGATACGTCAGGATATAGATGTGCATTGTCCCTCCACCACGTCAGGGGATTGCAGTTCTCATCAATGCAGGGCTGGTCAAGGTAGCTGTCCACCTGGCTGACAATAGGGTTCTGAATAGGGACGTAATGGGTAGCGCTTTTACCATGTACAGGTACCTGAAGTGTAATACCCAATCAGGTATTGAAGCTGTTCCAAAATTTGTTGGTTTAGTACCACAACTTATTAACTGTGTGCAGTTCAAGCACTTTGCTTTACCATTATCTAATTTATCAATGACAAAATAGTCCCAAACCATACTACAATTTGCCATTTTGAATGTTTTGTTAAAAAATATTATACAAAAAATACATCAAGAAAACCTGCAAAATAATAAAATTAAAATTAAATTAGAATTTGGTTTTTACTACCCATACCCAATTTTTTAGCAATTACCCAATCGGGTTGGGTACCTGTGACATCCCTAGTTCTGAGAAGCTGTAGAGGGAGCTGGAGCAGCCATAAAATTGAACAACTCGCACTGCTTTGGTGCTGGCTGGGACTGGGAGGAATCATAAGCCACTGTATTGAAATTACCATACACTGTATGTAAAGAAAATGTAATGTGTAATGCTTCATTACAGACCTTTCATTACCATTATTGCCTCAAAATTTCTTTCATTATCATTACAGCTGGAGGGGATCCAAAGAAGCTTCACAGCCAAGATCAATGGGTGCAAAGAACTAAATTACTGGGAAAGGTTACGAGAACTAGACCTATATTCACTGGAAAGGAGAAGAGAGAGATACACCATTATTTACACTTGGAAAATAATGGAGAAACTAGTCCCTAATCTTACTCTGAATCCCATAACTCCCCAAACAATGATGGAAAGTAGAAGCGGTAGACTGTGTCGTATTCCCAAATTGAAGGCGAGACAGGGAACATCCTTAACCCTGAAAGAAAATAGTTTTGTAGTGAGAGGACCAAAACTGTTTAATCAGTTGCCCAAAGACCTAAGAAACACGAAGGGAGTTGCAGTGGAAATCTTCAAAAGAAGACTAGACGCCTGGCTCAGAACAATCCCCGATGAGCCAGGCGTACCTGGCTATGTGAGGTGGAGAGCGCAAGAATCCAACTCACTACTTCACCAGGCCAACTCAAGAGGAGGGGCGACAAGCTTGACCTTCGCGAAATGAGAAATCATCGCGCGGAACCTTTGTAAGGTAAGGTAAGGTAAGGTAAGGTTGTATTCCTCTTTTAACCCCTTCCTCTTTCCTTTCTCTCGGGCTAACCTTAGAGTGGATCTTAGGGTCTTTGTTAGTCTTAGCTTCTGTAGATTACATTATCATTACAAGAGATTTGTAATTAATTATAATTAATTTCTATTACAATGATAATGACCCCATGTCTGGTGTGCACTGGATGTTCCATCAGTGAACTTAAACTAGTTACAGAGGATTGTGTTAAATTTAGCCAAAGTAGCAGAGCTGTAAAAGTAGCAGAAAAAAAATCAAGAATTATCACCAATTGAAGGCCTGGCTAGGTCAACTGTACACCCTTGATGATTGGTTAAGTTAAGTTATGATATTTTCGTTAGTTAACGAAAATATCACATCTTAATCTAACCAATCATCAAGGGCGTACAGTTGGCCTAACGCACCATTCAATTGACCTAACTGGGCATTCAATTAACCTTAGTTATTTAATTGGTGATAATTGTTTTTTCTGCATTATTTGGTGATAATTCTCGATTTTTTTTTCTGCTACTTTTGGGTAATTCCATGTCAGTTCAACAGAATTTTGGGTCGAAAAAACATGACCATCACCAATTTTTTTGAAAATTGGCACATTTATAGATCTCAGTGAGAAAAATACTGTAGGTCATATGGTTCCAGAGATATGGCCATTCAAATTTTGTAAAAAAAGGTCAATTTCCAAGGTCATACCATATTTCAACATGAAATATCTCAGCTCCTATTGCACTTACAGAGACCATTTAAACACTATTTTAAAGCTTCTAAGCAGATCTACAACTTTGTTTCTATTCATATTTTACCTCAGTGATAAAAAAAAAGTTGATCTTATTTTTGACCTTTGACCTTGTGTAGTCATTTGATGTCACAACCAATTTTTTTTCTCCTTTCACCCAATTTTGGGTACACATGTCTACCTTAACCTAGAACAAGATTTTTAGTGTTGATTAAGTTAGTATAGATGCTACAGCCATTTCAGTGGACCATACCGACCTCCATTTTGACCAAGTACCTTTTTCCACCAAACTTTGGAGCACCATTTCTTTGGAACTGTTTGAGCTAGTGTTGAGAAAAGTACCATTAGATTTGTCTCACTGAGATCTATAATGTCTGCTATTTTCAAGACAATTTGCCTTTTAATATGTATATTAAAATAACCTATTCCTCTATTTTTACCAATTGAGATACAAGAACCAATTCTTGTCTAGCTGGGTGAAACCATTCACACCAACGAACACAAATTCTTTTGGCCAAAACTCTGCAAATTTTGAAAATCCTATTTTAATTGTTGGATGGTTTGTTTCAAAAAGCTCAAATGCTTCTTTTAGTTTTAGGTTGCATAAGATTAGCAACTTGTTTTTTTCCCGCCTACCATCAGCTCCTTTTACAGAAACAGTCTTTCAACCCTGGCACTTGTCTACACACATCTGGCGAATGATAGAAGTCAATTACTTTGGCAGCAGTTTCACTATTCAGGCATTTCCCCAAACACTGATTAGGAGTTGAAAGCACTCCCTTCTCCCTCACCAAACTCTTTGCTTGCCTAGCCATGTAATCTAAGCACTTAACTGCTACTCTGATCTTTACTTGTGTCCATCTTTTTGGTAGGATAGTACGAATTGTCAGTTTTTCACTTCGACTTGTCACTTGATTAAATTTCTCTTTTAGTTGTTGAAGAATCTCCAGTTCTGTATCATCTGAGGAACTGCATGAAATTGGTTGTTTAGTTGCATTCAAGCTTTCTTTTCACAACTACTATTACTTTCCTCAACTTTCTCTTTGCGTAACCAGCGCTGTCAGAGAGTTTACATGGTTTTATTGGGGTCTCATCAAGTGTGTCCAATGAAGCATTGAATTTACTAAGCTCATACTGCATTTCAACTACATCTCTAATGGTTTCTAGCTCAGATGGGGCACTTGATGAGGTGGATGGTGATTTTTTCAAGTGGTTCACATTCAGGCATTGGGGATGGACAATTTGCTAGTATATTCGACAGGTTGCACATGCTTTATGATTATTTGTTAGTTTCAATTCAGGATTTTGATCAATCAAATTTTTAGTCAAAGCACGAATGCCTTTTTTCACTTTTCCTTTGTATTTTTTAAATGGGTAACCTGCCCATATTCAAACTGCTGAAAACCATGTTTATCTAAAAAGAAAAAAAACATGTAGCTTAAAAGCCAGGGTTGGGTTCAATTACACAAAATAGAAACAATTACAATTTTTTTTATTTTTCTTCAAATTAATTAGTTAGTATTGTACTTCACAATTTCAAGATCAATTGCAATTATAGTCATCTAGGGTGAAAAAAAAAACAATTTGCCTTAACTTAGGCCTACAGACTTTATTATTAGGGATGGACACAAACCTGTATGTTTACATTATAAAGGCCAGGTGTCATAACAACATGGCAATAGAATTTTTTTTCCTGCAAAATATTTAATTGGTAAAATAAAAAAATAAAAAAAAATTTCACCCCATGGAAAAGGGTGAAAAAAAATATAGCATTAACTCTGGTATATGGTCCTCAAAACATACAATATTGGTGTCAATGGAATTACAGATATATAATAAACCTTTTGTTGCATAACCCCTTTGCAACATTGAATATTTGCAATTTCATTTCAACATTCCTGCACTCTCCCATTTTGTGCCCACACTACTACATAAAACGTTCTTTTTAACTCCCTCCCCTCTCCCCCTTTGCAGCATTGATTTGTTGCATAACCCTTCTCCTTCGCAAAATTGATGCCGCATAAGCATTTTAACAGTGATGTTGCATAACCCCTTTCATTGCATGCCCCCTACCCCTTGCACCATTGAACATTTGCAATTCAACATTCCTGCACTCTCCCATTTTGTGCCCATACTACTACATAAAACAGGTTCTTTTTAACCCCAAAGAGGCTTCAACTGCATGGGGTTAAAAAAAAAACAGCTTCACAAGGCTTATGCCACAGGCTGTTTTATTTCTCCTCATGCAGTACAAGATACACATCTTCATACTTTTCAACGTAAGTATAAATATTCTACAGTGAAAAATAATTCAGTGCCAAGCAAATAAAAAATAAATGCAAAAAAGTTTTCTTTACATATTTTTGACTTTTTTCCGGTGCTCATTTCTTGGAAATGAACAAACATAAAGACAATTTTACCAACACTTTTGAAGGATATAGTGGGCTACCTGAAAAAAATTTCTTAAAAATTTTCTTTATATTAAAAATTATTTTAAGGGGCCTGTTCATTTTCACCCCAGATGACTATAGTCATCTTTTAGAAAAACTGAATCACAAAAAGTATATAATAGAAAGAAAAAACAAACCCTCATTTTTTATATGTATATTTTTTAACTAGAACATAAAACATTCTTCCCCATTTCAAACAATATACATAATTGTGATTGGCAAGAGTACCAGTATATATATTCCAGATAGGAAAAAAAAAAAAATATTCACCTTTTTTTTTCAATCTTTTTGTTAACCTAATGTTGTTTAACCTTCATTTCCATGGAAGAATCATCACTAGATTGGGTAGAGCATATATGCTAGTTTCACTATCACAGGTACTGGTATAATATACATAATAAAAAATACATAATACTGGTATAAAACAATATACATAATTGTGAGTGGCAAGAATACCAGTATATATATATATATATATATTCCAAATAGAAAAATAAAAAAAATAAAAAATATTCATCTCTTTCTTTAACCTTTGTGTTAACCTAATGCTGTTTAACTTTCATTATCCGATTCTATTTCCATTGAAGAATCATTATCACTAGATTGATTAGAGCATATAGTTTCAATATCACAGGTACTGGTACTTATTGCAGATTTGGATGTTGATGAAGCCAATGTAACACCATGTTTTACTTCACTTTCTTGGAATTTTGCATTTTGGGATATAAATACTAGCTTTGCTGCTCTGTCTGTGCTTAATCAGTTTCTTTTGGCTGTATGGATATTACTGTATGTGCTAAATGATCTCAGAGGTAATAAAAGGGCAAAATAGAGGTGTATGAGTTTGTGTAGGTATATATGAGAGTATGCATGCGTATTTATCTGGAATTCTGGATGTATGCGTGTGTATGGGGTATACAATAGATATAAATGTGTGTATATAAGTATTTATTTATATATTGGTATATATGTATATGGGTTAGGGTGCATCAAACGCCCTTAGGTTCTTGGATTTTAATGTCTATTCTCTCAAATGTTACACTTGTTGCTAGAAGTGTGTATGCCAAACATTTATTAAATCGGAGGTGGTTCTGGGTGGCCACCGGTCACTTTTATATTTTCGCGGCAATTTTCGGGGGCCGCGCTATGTAAAAATATCTATTTTTTTTATTTACCAACCAGTTGACTACTTACATTGTTTCTTTTAATATAGAGTTGCTAAGGGGTGATTTACATAACATTTGAGAGAATAGACATTAAAATCCAAGAACCTAAGGGCGTTTGATGCACCCTAAAGGGGTGATTTACATAAAACATGTACCATAAACGAAACTTCACTTAGTCTAATAATATCCTTTATTGTCTTTCAGAAACAATGGAAGCTGTAACAATGGAAGCTAAGAAGACCAGATTAGGAAGTACCATTTTTAGTCTTGGCAATGCTCTTACAGAAGGAGATGGTACATTGACAGGAGTCCGCCTCCCAACTTGCCGGCAGGTTCTTCGATGCGTGATGTGGCACATCCAGAAAGAAATATGTGAAGGCAAACAAACACAGCCACTCAAATGGAAATCTGCCAGCATAGTCCTTATCCAGCTGAAAACATTCTACACTAAAGCAAATATTCCTATGCTTTCAGACCATCAATGCTGCAAACTAATACTTGACCTTCTTAATGACAATAACAAATTGCGTCAAATACCTGTTTCTCGCAGAGAATCTCCAAACACTTTGGCTAAGTTGCAATCCATGAATGAACGTCTTGATAAGACCTTTGGTGTATGGACAAAAGATGCAATGACAAACATTAAGAATGAGGAAGATAGAGCATTTTAGAGTCAATGAAATCTGACAGAGTAGCCTCATTTGGTAGTGTTGACAAGAAGAAAGCTGATAAAGATCGTAGAAAAGAAAAACGCATCTTAGCGGAAGCTTCAAGACGAGAACGTCATGAATCATCCAGTGTACAAGAGATGAAAAGTTCTGTATGCTCTGATGATAGTGCCTCTGCAGATAGCTTGGAAGAAACTGAAGAAGAGGCGATTCCAGAGCTTCAAAGGAAGCGTAGTCACCACAGATCAACATATGCAGGTACGTCTGCCTTTATTCCTCATGATATTCTGAAAAGGCCTTCAGTCGTGTCTGTTGCTACTCGACTAAACATAACTCCTGTTCAACAGGCTGTGCTCACCGAAGCTGTAATTCAAGAGGCAGGAGGTGATCGACGTCATGTGGCCAAGTCGTATTCAACTGCTGATAAGGCTCGACGATCAATAACAAGTGCTATCGCCAAAGATATTCGAGAAAATTGGATCGCCCCAACAGCTGCAACACTTCACTGGGATGGCAAGCAAATGCATACGCTCACAAACAAGAATGGCAAGGAAGAAAGATTGCCAGTGTTGGTTGGGAATGCCACTGATGTAAAGCTACTGGGAGTGGCTAGATATCCTCGTGGAAGTGATATGTCATCAGGTGACATCATTGCCGAGCACACTTACACGTTTCTACATTCATGGAAGTGCAAACAGTCAGTTGTCAACTTATGTTTTGACACAACAGCATCAAACACTGGACACGTTACAGCTGCCTGTGTTACCATTCAATCAAAACTGGACCGTGCTCTTCTGTGGTGTGCATGTTGCCATCATGTTGGAGAGGTAATCCTGGATCATGTGTTTGACGCTCTCAAAATTGAGACATCAAAGTCTCCAGAAGCATCTTTGTTCCAAAGATTCCAGAAGAATTGGGAACGCATATCGCATGCAAAGGATGAAAGTTTAACCAAAATTGACATTTCAATGTACAATGACGATGCACAACAACTGCTTTTATCCTGCAAAAACAAGGTTTTAAGCACAATCCGCACAAGCGCTTCATACTGTAGGGAAGACTACAAGGAAATGGCACAACTCTGCCAGGTAGTCCTCGATGATGATGTCACAAAACAAGGAACACTCCACAGACCTGGGGCCATGCATAAAGCAAGGTGGATGTCAAAGATTCTTTATTCCATCAAAATATACCTACTTGAAGAGCAAATTTCTGTACTACCTCGAGGAACTGTAACAACACAACATCAACAGGAAAAACTGAAGGAGTTTGTTGTTTTTGTTGTTTATATTTATTGTGATTGGTGGCTCATATGTCAGTCTGCTTCAAATGCCCCATGGTTTGATTTGTGCTTATACAAGACTCTGCTCAACTATAAAGCTGTCAACTCAATCATTTCAGTCAGCGCTGTGAAAGCCTTTGATAGACATTTGTGGTATTTAACCCCAGAACTGGTTGTTTTGGCACTGTTCAGCAATGCAGTACCTCAAAAGGAGTGTCGTGCCCTTGCAGATGTGTTACTGGCCATACAACCAGATGAAATGCCAAGCACTCCAAAACACCGCTACGGTTCTGGATATGGCAAACCGTCATTTCCAAAAATTACAGAAGCGACAACCCTGGCTGATCTTGTGAACGAGGACTCGTGGTTTACAGTGAACCTTCTTCACCTGGATATGACCTTCCTAACAGAGGATGTTGACAATTGGCAGAACAATGACCACTTCAAGGCAGCCAAGTCCATTGTGGATGGGTTAAATGTTGTGAATGACCCTGCGGAGAGAGCAGTAAAGCTCACAACTGATTTTGTCTCAGCTGCAAGAGGAGAAGACCACTTCCAAAATCTTCTTCAAGTGGTTGAATGTGACCGCAAAGCGAGGCCAAATTTGCGGAAACGAGCAAAGTTGGAGTAGTGACATTGGCGTTGTGTTTTATACATTTTCAACTTTCAATCAATGTAAGTATAGTAATACCGAATATTTGTATATTAGTATTATAAGTAATACCGAATATTTGCCGAATATTCGGTGCATCACTACTAAATATATAAAGGTGGTAGCCGGTGGCCACCCAGGACCACCTCCGATTTGATTTATTTTTTGCATACATACTTCTACCAACAAGTGTAACATTTGAGGGAATAGACATTAAAATCCAACTTTTTGAAAATCATGGGGCATTTAATGCACCCTAATATGGGTGTATGTGTATGTATATATATGGATGGGGGGGGGGGGGGGGGGGGGGTGTCATTGTGGGTCTAAAGGATAGTTAAGTGGGAGATTCAAAATCTGAGGCATGGATGGGAGAGTCCTGGAAAGGTTGGGCAATGGGCAGTCAGCTCCCAGCCAGTGTTCTCGCAAGTTTAACAGATCTCAAGATTACAAGACTTTCAGTGCAAGAAAGAGGCCAGTTTTTCTGTAAATAGGCTGAAAAGGACATTCTATACTGGTACCATATGGCCTATTTTATTATTTATTTCTTATAATTAAATTGGCAATATCTATAAAAAAAAAAAAAAAAAAAAAGTTTTTAACATCACTAGTGACATCAAATGACCTACACAAGGTCAAAAATAAGATCAACTTTTTTTTTTTTGACCAATGAGGTAAAATATGAATAGAAACAAAGTTGTAGATCTGCTTAAAAGCTTTAAAAAGAGTGTTTAAATGGTCTCTAAGTGCAATAGGAGCCGAGATATTTCATGTTGAAATATGGTATGACCTTGGAAACGGACCTTTTTTTCCAAAATTCAAAGGGCCATATCCCCAGAACCATATGACCTAGTGTTGAAACAAGCATCATTCTGTTTTTCTCACAGAGATCTATAAGTGTGCCAATTTAAAAAAAAAATCGGTGATGGTCACATTTTTTTCGCCAATGAACTGACATGGAATGACCCTTTTACAGATTGGCAAAGTCGCAGAAGAATACAAAACACTCATCTGCAGCGTAAACAATAGTGTTTTGTATTCCTCTGCGACTGCAGGGAAAAAATTTAGATGGAGCCATGAAACTGCATCTTCACCCAAATGTGCTTTTATTGTTAACAGGCCACGCTGGTTTTAAGGGGTTAAATGACTTAACATTGATATCTGAAATTCAGTCAATATTTTCCCCTAAAATCCAATGGTTTTAATTAATTTTGTACAGACTGAAATGTGTTGTAATTTATCCTTGTCCTTATGAAGCCTCTCATTAATGTTACATTTTCTTTTTCAAGCCTAATAAGTCCCTATATAATAAAGTTTAAAAGCTTCTGTTGCTTTAGGCAGCTTCTTATACAAAAAGTCATAAAACTTAAATTAATAGTCCTAGGTGAGGGGTTCCAGCACAGGTGAATCAGTGCTTAACACCCAACCATCTCAGATCTTGCTTATTTTTGGTGTATAAGGTACGTTTGTGCAGGAAAGCCAGCTGTGAAAGTTTCAGCTTTCTACGACCATTACTTCACGAGTTATGAAGGTCAGAAAAATCAAGGTTAAGGTCAAAATAGCTCAAGGTCGGCATCTTTGGATGCACCTCACACATTCACTAATTATCGTAACCATATGAAACTATATGTTTTTGGACTCAGAATGAGCTGTAGAATCCAAAAATGCAACGAAAACAGCAATAGGAGAACAAATAAAAATGTTCACCCTTTTTCAAGGAACGAATTGACCCTTTGACCTTGAAGTTCACACATTTTGGGGAAACATTTCTTTACACAAAATGAAGTTCCACCATTGCACTTTTAATATAAACAATAAAAATGTATCTTATTCACCATCTATACTGTCTTAAAGAATTTTTCAAATTGGCTATTTTTCAAATTTCTGGCAAAATCGCCATATGTATATGTATATATGTACTGTACTGTTAAATAATATATTTTGTGAACATAAATTAATTACTTATTTTATGCCTTTCTTACAGATAAACAAGATGGGTAGAAAAGTTTGTGCTGATCCTCTTAGAAAACATAAGAAGAAGATCGAAAAAGCACTTGTGCCAGTCCGTAATACACTGCAAGGAATTCACGGATTAATATATAGAGATTACATTTGTAAAAATTGTGTTACTGATATCAATAAAATCAAAGCTGAAGACAAAAAAGTCTCTGATATTGTCTCAGATTCGAACTCAGACACTGATGCCACTGCCACAGAAAAACGTTCCTCTGCCTATGGGTGTACTACTGAAATAATGTTTGAAGATTTCCAAGGAGATTCAGAGACAATTCTTCCAATGCTGAATGTGACACCAGTGAAGACAAGTAAGTTTAAGTATTTTTAAAGTGTTAATTTATGTAGATATTATAGCAACAAAACATCAATATATATAACTACATGTATGAACATTACAACCTTTATATATTTGACAAATTCAGATGTATGCATATCAATTTATATAATGAAGATCAATACAGTTATGATTATATATACGGTATTTACCAAATTCATATGTAATGTACATGTACATCTATAGGCCTACAGTTGATTAAAAAAATTATAACAATTTATTTTATTTGTTTTTCAGAGGGTCTGTCACGAAAAGGGAGATCTTCAAAGGCTGAAACAAAATTTGAAATGGTATCAACATCCCTGAAGAGAAAGCTAGAAACTTCATATGACAAGTTTTACACAAGAAAGTGAAGAAAAGCAATCTAAAATGGATGACAATAATTTGTGAGTACTGTATAATATCTGTAGTACCTTCATTAAAGTATACTAAGCCTATATATAGATCATATGTTTGCATATAAATTTACTCAAACATGTATATCATTTTCGCAGGCATGCAGGAGTGATGCAAGCACTCAAGAATGCCTTCAGTGAGATGACTGACTACAAGAGGAAGATTCAAATACTAACACTCTCACCATACACCATTCACAGAACAGCATCTTTCTTCAATGCATCTACAAGAATGGTTTCAACCAGCCGCAAATAAAGAAAGAACATGACATATTACCAGAAGTTCCACATATTAGCAAAGGTCGGGTTATAACAAAGAAAGAGAAGGAAGCAGTGTGCACTTTCTATGAATCAGATGAAATAAGCAGAATATGTCCAGGCAAGAAGGATTGTCTATCAATTAGGAATCATGAAGGAGAGAAGCAACTACAGCAGAAATGATTGGTGCTTGGTAATTTACGTGAGATTTTCGCTGTTTTCAAGGCAAATGACACTAATCCAAAAATAGGTTTCTCATCATTTGCTGCATTGAGACCCAAGTGGTGTGTCTTGGCAGGAGCTGGAGGAACACACTGTGTGTGTGTCTGTACCTACCACCAAAATCCCAAACTTCAGCTATCAGCTTTGGGGGAAAAACAACTATCATATAAAGACCTCATTCTCTATGCAGTTTGTGACAGTGAAAAGGAAGAGAGTATGCTACAAAAATGTGCATTGTGTCCAGGAGAAGAAGGTGTTATTGCATTCCTTGAAGGATTGGAATCTGTTCAGGATGCAGTCAGCACCATAATTACATACAAGCAGTGGACTTCCACGGATCGGACAACCCTTATTAACATCGGTGAATCCCTTGAAAACTTCATTAAGTCTTTGGCAACTAGAATTTGTGCACTAACAAGACACACTTATGTGGCTGATGCACAAGCAAGTTTCCTAAAAAAACTGAAAGCTAATCTGCTGGTCACTGAAGGTATTCTCCTAGGAGACTTCTCTGAAAACTACTCATTTATTGTACAAGATGCTGCACAAGGTTACCATTGGGAAAATAGTCAGGCAACAGTTCATCCATTTGTGTTCTACTATAAAGTAAATGAAAATGATATTGAAATTAAAGTTAAAAGTTATTGTTTCATTTCTGATGATATGAAACATAGTACAAACCTTGTCTTTGCGTTCTTAAAGCAACTGATCCCCATGATAAAAGAAGAGAGCTCAGGCCTATCGAAACAAAATGTCCAGCAGACAACTGAATTCCTGGAAAATAGATATAAAAATTCTGTAACCATCCCAGGTACTCGTAGATTTCATAGATTTGTGCCTATTAGTCATACCCAGTTGGAGGTTGGTGAGATTTCCTCAGGTCCTACAAAAATTATGACAGTTGTGCATCCATCGTTTAAAGATAATTTACATGAGCAAAAGCACATTTCAACTGAAGATATACAAGTTGGGGTATATGTAGCTTGTAACTATGATAATAAAATTTGGTTTGGATTAGTGGTTGAAGTATCAGAAGAATTTAGTGATTATAAGGTCAATTTTATGTCTCCACATGGAAGACGTTCTAAACATAGTTTCCCTTCTCGTCCTGACTCATGTTGGATGTCATCATCTGATATTATCCAGACAATGACTGCTCTATCATTGACAGCAGGTTCAAGAATAATTCAGTATGCCTTTGATGATCATGAGATGCTAACAGATGAGGGTAATCATGCAGACCTGTTTGCCACAGTTTCCTGTTCTTGAGTCGAAAGTGTACAGAGCTCTAGTTTAATATGTATCTATAGAATACAGGTCTACATAATATGATACTCCTTTTTTACTCCTATATATATATATTTTGTATTAATGTATTATTAATAACAGTAATTATAAAAAAAAGTAAAATATTTCTAAGGGTGGAAAGGTGTGGTTGTAGGGGTGGAGGAGACCACAATAAAATAAAGATCTATATCATAGTTATACCTATGGTACCTAGCTTATATCTAAGTGATTTTGTATCACGTTTCTAATAATATTTATTTTTGCTTAAGTAGTTTAAATAATGAATATCTCTAGATTTTAGCAGTACATATATGCATATACAGTACATATGGCGATTTTGCCAGAAATTTGAAAAATTCTTTAAGACAGTATAGTTGGTGAATAAGATACATTTTTATTGTTTATATTAAAAGTGCAATGATGGAACTTCATTTTGTGAAAAGAAATGTTTCCCCAAAATGTGTGAACTTCAAGGTCAAAAGGTCAATTCGTTCCTTGAAAAAGGGTGAACATTTTTATTTGTTCTCCTATTGCTGATTTCGTTGCGTTTTTGGATTCTACAGCTCATTCTGAGTCCAAAAACATATAGTTTCATATGGTTACAATAATTAGTGAATGTGTGAGGTGCATCCAAAGATGCCGACCTTGAGCTATTTTGACCTTAACCTTGATTTTTCTGACCTTCATAACTCGTGAAGTAATGGTTGTAGAAAGCTGAAACTTTCACAGCTGGCTTTCTTGCACAAACTTACCTTATACACCAAAAATAAGCAAGATCTGAGATGGTCGGGTGTCAAAATGAAAATATTTTGCTTCACCTGTGCTGGAACCCTCCAGGTATTAAAAAATACTTTGCTATAGGTCAAGTTATTCATCTTGCAAAATGGGTAGCTACCACCTGTAAGTAGGAAAAAAAAATGATAATGTACTGGTATTTACCATTAACAACTTTCAATTGATGGTACCATATTACCTCAAATACCAGTACCAGTTCATTTCCATTGCTGGTTCCCAGCCCTGATAAATATGCAGTTTATCCACCACCTATAGGGGCCTACCCATTTTGATGACAGGGCATGCTACCAACACGATAAATTAACTTAACCAAATCTAGCATAGCCTTAGCCTACTGTAACTGACTCTAACCACAATAATTTTTCAATCAACTGTTGTGTTGAGAAGTGGTTGCTAAAGTGAATATTAACTTCTACTATATAATGATTCAAACGTGTGTAGGGCCAAAGAACACTAATTTTGCAGCCACATAAGCCTTGGACATTGGTTGGTTCACTTTTAAAATGTAGGCCTTCAAAAATCTATATAATATCAGGAACAAAATGAGTGAAGACGACTGTACAAAGGATTGACAAAAGTAAATAGACAACACAGTGATTGTCCTCAAGAACAAATGCTAAAGCTCATCAATGGAATATCAGAATGTGTGTTACCCTAGTCCAGTAGCCAGGACTTCCCAAGGGGGGAGGGGTGGTCAAAATTGTAAAAAGGCAGACCTTTTGCGCAACAACCTAGTCACTGCAGAGGGTGTTTAGAGTATTCAAGTTTATAGTAGTTTGTGAAGTTTAAAAAAAAATGCGTGTTTATTTACTAAATGATGTTATACATTATATCACCACATCATAAGTTATAACTGGTTACAAAAGTGGACCTTTCTCATCGAAGGGGGGTCATTCAATGCCCCCATGACTACGGGCCTGTACCTTCACATAATGCAAAGGAAAAGCAACATGATTTTAAATATATTGAAAACGAATAATAAATTTATTGAATCAATCTTTCATTTCCAAATCAGAAATATGGAAATGGTAAAATGGTAGGCATCTAATCAAAATCAGATAGAGTTAAAATATTTCAATCATCCTATTGAGGCCTAGACACTTAAAATTTAACCAACAAAAATGTAGGCTAGAACTGGGTAATTATTTGTTTTTACACACAGTCTGTTTTTATGATGAGAGCAAACTTTTCTCGTCAATTTTGAGGTGTTTTGCACGAATCTGCTATCTGTTTCCTACGCAAATGCGGTTTTCGAGATATCATCATCTCAAAAACTACGCATCTGCACAGGAAACGGATGGCAGTTTCGTACAAAACACCTCAAAATTAACCAGAAAAGTTTGCTCTCATCATTTTCATTTAAACTAACAAAAATATCATGACACCTAAAACACTCACCCCTTTCAATTTTGCTCATACTTGGCACAATAGCAGATATACATGCCAAACTTAAATTCCCAAATTATTAGAGCTGACTGACCTTTGGTTACTGAGATACAAGGTCACAAAGTTGTGACATTTTGACCTTTTTTGCGTTAAATGACTATTTTCAAAATGGTGTAACTAAAAAACTATTAAAGCTAGAGCATTGATTTTGGTCTCATTTTAAAGCTCTTTAGTAGCCCCTTGTTTATTGTCTCTTGTTAAATATCTCTACTGTGAAAAATAAAAAAATCCCTTCAAAAGTTGACCTTTGACCTTGAATAAAAAAAAAATACCTTCTCCTAAAAAATTCAATTTTTTTACATTAATACCTTGAGTCATGTACAACAAAATCCCAAGAAGCTGTAAGTGGCTGATAACTAGTTCAATGTATAAAAAATAATGAATTCAAGCAACATTTTGAAAAAAGTCATTTTATACAAAAATTGTCAAAAAGTCATGACTTTGTGACCTTGTATGTCAGTAACCATTTTTGTCTAAGGTCAGCTCAATCTCTTACAAATACAACCCATATCTACATACTATCTGCAGCCTTCTACAAACAAGCAAATGCTTATTTTTAAATATTTGTTCTTTACCCACCTCACCTGTATGTTGTGCATGTATGTGATGGTTTTCAGTAGTTGACAAGATTCTTGTGGGCCACCCAATTTATTGTGATTTCTAGAAGAGAAAACAATTTTTAATGTATACCTAGATAGCTACCTAATTAACAAATACAAGTAACATATTAAAATGTACATACAATATGTATAGGTATAGTGCTCATTGATTTCCATTTATCACAACTTAAAATGTATGCAGTATATATATAGTTACATGACCATTTTAATTTTGAATTCTTACCTTTCTGTGCTGTAGATCTGCCAAAGCTTTGGATGCCTTCAAAGTAACTTCTTTGCAAATCCTGTATGTTCGTCCATTAGTAGTAGATGCCTCAACTTGTGTTAGAATATCTGAATATGGTAAGATTAATTCATCTGGTTGACCAGGATACACAAATGATGGGTTTGGGCCATGAGGATGAAGGAATGTGACTTTTACTTCTCTATTCTCTGGTATCTTTTCCAGCACATATGCCACCCACCAATGGCCATCATATGCAGCAGTAACAAAACCATGTATTTTCTCCTCAGTCACAACTTCTTCCTTTTCAGTAACTTTCTCAATATTTGAATAATCTGATAATGAATAATGTTTAACCTTAAGAGAAGTCAATGAAACTGGCTGTAAATGGTGTAATTTCTGTGTACCAGCAATAGTCCTTGCAGTTGAGTGTCTTTCTTGGAGAAGTTGGCTTTCCTCTTCATGCTCTTTATTGGTTGAAAAATGACATTTTATATTTACAATATTTTCACTTGCAAATGTATATAACTGTTCTGCAGTAAGGATCTGTTCATCATAAGGTCGTTGTAGACTAGCTTTTGCAGCTAATCTCTTAACTGTGCCTCCAACACCATCACACGGTCCCTTTCCATGACTTGTTGCAAAAAAAGTCCATTCTGCCTCAATTCCAAAATCATCTCTGTGATGGCAAAGATTCAAAAAGTTTTTGCAGTTCTTATACTGTCCTGCACACCCATCTGAAAAGTAAATTATTTTGTAGATGGAACCGATGGATGAGATATTATCTTTTAGGAATTTTATCAGATGCTTTTGAAACAAATGTACAGCAACTGTGTTATGGATGTTACACTCTGAAATAATAACAAAGCTAAAGTGAGCAATCTCATCTTCCTTTTTATAGTAAATAACAAATGGATGTAGAGTAGCCATCTCATTGTTCCAGTGAAAGCTCTGAACCTCATCTTGAAGAATAAAGGAATAATTTTCAGCAAAATCACACACAGCAAGGACCTCACCATCTTTCAAAGACATTTTTGTTTCACGGTAATAAGTTGCTTGCATCTTTGTCTTGAAGTCATGTATCTGGTATTCTTTCAGTTGGTTACAGAATTGGTCAATATATTCATCTGTATTCAGTTCTACTGATTCAAGATTTGACCGATCTGTATTGGTCCACTTTTTAAAATTTATGATATCAATGAAGTTGTTTGTAAATATGTCCAGTAGTCTGTTTTTTAAATCTGATGGATCTCCACATTGTTCACATTGTCTGAGGCAGCATTTCTGTGAGGCAGGATTGCATTCCATAAAGGCAACACAATGACGTACATTCTTAATAGGTGTGTCATCATTTGCAGTTAGTTTTTCTAATTCAGCTCCTACAAACATAAGTTTGGCATTCTGATGAATTGTACAGACACATACTGAGTGAGTTCCTGTTGCTCCAGCAATAACACACTGCTTTGGATGCAATTCTGCAAATTTACTGAATCCCACCTTAACCAAAGGATTTCTTTCTTTGAAAATATGATAGGCTTCTTTTAAATTGCAAAGTAAAGATGCTTTTGCAAATGTATCCTTCCTCTTTCATTGTCAATGATACTACAATAGTCTTTCTTTCCTGGCATTGTTCTACTGATGTCTTCTGAAAGATAAAATGCTTTAATAGCGTCAACAGTATCCTGTTTAATTCTTTTCCCACCCTTTGGATTTGGGTCTGAAAGGACACCTTTTTCTTCAACTATTTTTTTTAGCAATAGATGCTGTATGCCTTGTTGGGTTAAATTCTGAAGCAATTTTCCTAATGCTTCAACTTTTGGGCAATACAGTGAGGATTTTTATTTATCACTTCTTTTAGTATTTTCATTTTTGAATTTTTCCTCGAGTTGATTTATTATTTCTAAACAGTCTACATCTCCAGATGGCTCCTTAAATTGTGAGTCAGAAATCTCTTTTCCTGCAACTGTTTCCATTCTCTTCTTAACTGTCTGTCACCTTGCTTAGTTTTTTAGCTCCATATGACTTTTGCTCCACAAGCTTTCTCTTTTTTATGGGTGATTCACCAATTGAAACAAAAGAAGCATTCAAAGTACACATCTCATGATTTTGCTCTGAAGTTGATGCATCACTATTGTCAACATTTTCAATTTTCTCAAGATCTTCAGGTGGTTCACTACTACAAGAAGAATCATCATTTATGTCTGAATTCAAAGTGCCTATTCCTTTCTCAGGCAAAGACTCAAGATGTTCTCTACACTGCTTACAAAGTCTGTGATGTAGTGTTAAGTGCAGATCGGGAAACTTATTTACAAGTTCCTGTGGTACAATTCTCACACTCTTCTTTCGACACTGACCTTTGTGATGCAGCAAAGGATCAGCACACTTCTGTTTCAGTTTTAAATGTTCCATGTTTGTACTCTGAAATCACAAAAGCGCACAGAAAATCCTGAAAAGAAAACAATGAACAATTAATGAATTATTAAATAAATTTTTATACATGTATTTAGTAAAAATAAATTAACTTTAACTTGAAGTCTCCTGACTTCAAGTTAAAGTTAATTTATTTTTACTAAATACATGTATAAAAATTTATTTAATAATTCATTAATTGTTCATTGTTTTCTTTTCAGGATTTTCTGTGCGCTTTTGTGATTTCAGAGTACAAACATGGAACATTTAAAACTGAAACAGAAGTGTGCTGATCCTTTGCTGCATCACAAAGGTCAGTGTCGAAAGAAGAGTGTGAGAATTGTACCACAGGAACTTGTAAATAAGTTTCCCGATCTGCACTTAACACTACATCACAGACTTTGTAAGCAGTGTAGAGAACATCTTGAGTCTTTGCCTGAGAAAGGAATAGGCACTTTGAATTCAGACATAAATGATGATTCTTCTTGTAGTAGTGAACCACCTGAAGATCTTGAGAAAATTGAAAATGTTGACAATAGTGATGCATCAACTTCAGAGCAAAATCATGAGATGTGTACTTTGAATGCTTCTTTTGTTTCAATTGGTGAATCACCCATAAAAAAGAGAAAGCTTGTGGAGCAAAAGTCATATGGAGCTAAAAAACTAAGCAAGGTGACAGAGACAGTTAAGAAGAGAATGGAAACAGTTGCAGGAAAAGAGATTTCTGACTC
Organism: Bathynomus jamesi; assembly: GCA_023014485.1. Taxonomy (NCBI): domain Eukaryota; kingdom Metazoa; phylum Arthropoda; class Malacostraca; order Isopoda; family Cirolanidae; genus Bathynomus; species Bathynomus jamesi. The sequence continues at coordinate 33,803 of JAJOZX010011044.1, forward strand.
ACAATTTAAGGAGCCATCTGGAGATGTAGACTGTTTAGAAATAATAAATCAACTCGAGGAAAAATTCAAAAATGAAAATACTAAAAGAAGTGATAAAATAAAAATCCTCACTGTATTGCCCAAAAGTTGAAGCATTAGGAAAATTGCTTCAGAATTTAACCCAACAAGGCATACAGCATCTATTGCTAAAAAAAATAGTTGAAGAAAAAGGTGTCCTTTCAGACCCAAATCCAAAGGGTGGGAAAAGAATTAAACAGGATACTGTTGACGCTATTAAAGCATTTTATCTTTCAGAAGACATCAGTAGAACAATGCCAGGAAAGAAAGACTATTGTAGTATCATTGACAATGAAAGAGGAAGGATACATTTGCAAAAGCATCTTTTACTTTGCAATTTAAAAGAAGCCTATCATAAATACTAGTTGGGCCTTTGGATCAGCGCTACTCCAGTAGATTTGGGGCTGTCGAGGGGTTTAACCCTGGTTGTCTTTTAAAAGACTTCTTTTGGCACAGGTCACAAAAAGGTTTTTGAACTAATAATGTTAAGTTGAACTAAGTCTTCACTGACACTATATCAGAACAGAACTTTTAAATAAATGAACTGACAAAAAAAATCTAAAATTGAAGAATGATGCCAACTTCATTTATTTTTTATACATTGAACTAGTTATCAGCCACTTACAGCTTCTTGGGATTTTGTTGTACATGACTCAAGGTATTAATGTAAAAAAATTGAATTTTTTAGGAGAAGGTATTTTTTTTTTATTCAAGGTCAAAGGTCAACTTTTGAAGGGATTTTTTTATTTTTCACAGTAGAGATATTTAACAAGAGACAATAAACAAGGGGCTACTAAAGAGCTTTAAAATGAGACCAAAATCAATGCTCTAGCTTTAATAGTTTTTTAGTTACACCGTTTTGAAAATAGTCATTTAACGCAAAAAAGGTCAAAATGTCACAACTTTGTGACCTTGTATCTCAGTAACCAAAGGTCAGTCAGCTCTAATAATTTGGGAATTTAAGTTTGGCATGTATATCTGCTATTGTGCCAAGTATGAGCAAAATTGAAAAGGGTGAGTGCAAAAAGTGCCATTTTGTGGCTGAGTTGACATGGAATGACCCCTAACAGATTAATATTGGTTATTTCATCTAAATATCTTGTGATCTTTTCATATTAGGCACTCACTGTCACATTTCAGGCAAGTTAAGGATGAGAGAATAACGCCGTAATTGATAAAAATGCCCAATCCTTCATCTAGGTCACATGATGAATCAAGTTCTCAAAGTCGAAATCACACGAACAGCACATCATAATTCTATCACAAACACCACCAAACTGAATCCAATTAGAAAAAAAAACAACAAACTAATTAAGTAGCGAAAAAAAATAGCCCAAATCAGGAAAAATATTTTAGGAAAAAAAGTACATTATAGCCAAAACAGGAAATATATTTGGGGTCAGTTCCGTATCCGTTTCCCCCCCCCCCCCCTCACACACAAAATATGATTTTATTGAACATTAGAAAAAAAAAAAAACCTATACCAATCAATTTGGAATGTGTGATCTTTATGGGCACTCCACCCCCGTACCCGGGAGACCTCAATTATACAAATGATAATGTAATAATGTGCCCACCTTGCTTGGGCAGCCAGAGCTATAAGGACTAATATAAAGGATAAAAAATTTAAGTGCACCTTTTTAAATTTATTACATATTTTCTCACCATATTGAATATTTGGTAATTGTATACAATATCTCCCTCACCTCAGTTTCTAATAAAAATTATTGCAATGCGTAGAAAATAATACATAAAACCTTTCCTTTAAGTAAAAATTTTTTTGGTTGATCATATTTATGGAGGTATTATTTAATTAACGATATCCATTTGACGTGACATTTTTCTGAGTGGGCTATTTTTTTGCTATCTGCAACTTAATTAGTTGGTTAGTTTCTGGGATAATAGGAGTATCGTCACATTCAGAATATCAAAAGCAAATATAATTATAAAATATTAAAGCATAATTTTCTCATCATTTTGATATAAGTCACTATGTTCGCAGATGCGTCCTTACCAAATTATGTAGATTTGAATATTATGACATTTTTGCAGCACTTTTTCCCACCCTTCCAATATTTGCCTGGTGACATCATGAAAACATGATATATGAGCTAGGCTTTTTAGGTTACTACTTCCACTTATGTTAGTTTTTCATAGATGTCGGTCGCAATGACATGTGAAGGGTGCAAATATTACTTTGAGGATTTAATATACAAAGTGCATTCTAGTATACATAATTACCCATATTCATTTGCATAATTTAGGTCTCAGGGGTATGGGGGCAGAGCCCCCATAAAGATCACGCATTACAAATTGATCGGTATAGGGTTTCATATTTTTTATTTTTGAATTTCCGACACTAAAATGTTGATCAATATCAATCAATTTCTCATGCGTGATCTTTACGGGGGCTCCACCCCCGTACCCCTGAGACCTTAATTATACAAATGATAATGTAATAACATATTCATGTTGAGATGGTATGGTTAACACCCGAAGTTGGTGGGAACTCCACTATTGGAAAGGATTCCTGAGAATGTTAAAAACATTGAGGCAATCATATGCCTGAGTATAACAGCTTTGAAATTCTCTCAGTATAGAGAACAAGAAGAAGCTTGAGGCAATCATATGCCCATTTCAAGAGATGGGAAAGCATCTCACTTCTCCTTGATGGTGTGGTAGGTGATCCTATAGTCTTGTTTTTATCATTGGTGTTTTGTATTGCTTAACCATTAGCTATAAGAACCATGTCTCACATATTTGGATCACTTAAAATTATCATGTAAATATCATAATCATTTTTGAATGCCTGATTTCCTTTATAAAGACGTGTTGAAAAACCTAACTTCAGTTATCAATATGCATCACAATGGATTTTGAGCTTTCTCAGGCTGTGAACTAAATTGTACCTTTAACTGCCTTATGAGCAACATATTAATGCAAATACATATCCCAAAATTTTAGAACATTAATTATCATTGTCAGTTTTGCTCCCTTTTCTGGCATCATTGCACTCATGGATTCCTGAGAGTCCACTGTTGACAGTGCTTGGGGGATAATCTCTAAATGTTGTTGGTTTTTTTTTCTCTTTATCAGGGATTTGTTTTTGGCTGGGACATTTGTTTATTGAAGTGAATTTGGACAAAGCTTTTTCTTCCCCAATGCCTGCACAAATGCTGAAGCCAGTGTTCACATATTTTTTTTGTTATAAACATTGCTTTAGTTTGTACTGATTGAGCCAAGAATACCTTTAATGATTGTGAGATGAAGTGGAGTTTAAAATGACACATCTGGGACTTATCAGGTTTATACAATTTGGGTAATACTCATTGACCTTGCCCTAGTGACTAATATTCTTTTTTTTTTTTTTTTTTGGCATTAGACTGGTGGCCACCAACGTGTGTCCAGCCACACCCATTTTTGTAAAAACATCTAATGCCACACTAGCAAAATCAGGAAAATGGCAATATCTCTTCTTCTGAACATGCTAGAGAGATGGTTTGCATACCAAAAGATGCAGAATTTGATTTAGAACAAATTATTAAGTGTGATATCTTTTCATAAAACCTTTAGTTTTTGAGTTATTTTAGAAAAACTAATTTTTTGGGCCCATAGACCTCCTTTCGACGGAACTTAGTGACAAAAGAAATTCTAAAATAAGCATGATTTGGCTTTTTGATTACTAACATTGCCCTAAAAGGATGTTGACATGGACATAGTGATCACATGATATGACTTTTCCTTGTTATCTTGCATCCATTATGCTTGATTAAAGAATACAGGGTGGGGGTGCTTCATGAACTTTTTTTAAACGTAATAAATTTGAAAACTTGTTTTTTTTTTCAGGTGCCTTTGTTATAAGTTTCCAACTGCAATTTGTCATTGAATTCAACATTTGCAATATAAATTATGACTTCTACAAGGAAAACAGTTGCTAAAGTACTTGGTGATGTACGTTTTATGCCAGCAGAACAGTTTCCTTTAGGGAAATTGCCTACGTTGAAGCAAGTTATTGAAAGGTGTTTGTGTTTCGGAGACTATAAAACAGATGCTGTACTGAGAGCTTTAGGGCAACCTCTTCAGTGGGATATTTGTCTTCTGCATCTAAATGAATTGCCACTTAGACACATCTTCATAACTTTAGATGGGACAACAAAAAGTCCAGACAAATTTTCTGGCCCTATTGGTTCTCAGCTCAATGGGGAAGTGTCAGAATGGAATGTTGTGGACTTCAAATCTATACCTTATCCTGCCCCCGCAAGGGGGTTCTAAGCTCGTGCTCTTGAGTGCTCTTTGTGCTCGTTTGTACGTGCTTGTTCCTGGAGGTTTCACGTGCGCCCTCCCGGCCCTAGCACCCAAGGATGATGGTGCTCAACCCTGCAGTCCTTGGTCTTTTTCCACTTCGACTGTCCCCTCCGCCCTTTCTTTTTTCTCTGTCTTTCCTCTCACTTTTTGTTTGTTTTTCCGCCGAGATATGCCCTTTTAAATAGAGGCGAATCGGTTCTTCCCGAACTTAAAAAAAAAAAAAAAATACCTTATCCTGCATTTGTGCTTCTACCAAATGAGGTGGTCAATAATTTATCAACAGACCAATACTATGGATACTGCATCTGCTGGGCAATTATTACTGGTGAAGTGGATGAAGACCTTGCACTCTTAGAAGTTGGCCTGCTAAATCACTCTCAATGGCTCACCTTAGCCTGTAGAATTCTTCGCTTTTATGTTTCACAAAAAAGACCCAGTAAGAACCTCAAAATCATAGTAGAATTCATCATCAAAGTATACTTTCACAGTTGGTTCAATATCAAGGCTAATAAGAGGCTAAGTGATGGGTCAAGAAACCTATGCAATATGATCCAAAGAGTAAATAAATTCCCTGACAGGAAAATTAGAGAAATTTGTTATGACGTATTAAACACAATAACAGCTATTTTGCTCATGGTGAAAATATTTTAGTTGGAATGCTGGCTGAAGATGAAGAGGTGAGGAGGTGTGCTGTCAATAAAGTTCTGTGTCTGAGGGGAGTTATAGAGGATTTTGATGATGAATCTGGTAGTAGTGCTCAATGATTTTGTAGGTGGAATAATTGAAAGTGATGATGAGAATGAAGAGGATCATGAAGGTGGTACTGATGAATATCCTGCTATAGATGAGAATGTTAGGGTCTTTAGAAAGCCAATCATCAATTTCAAAGCTTCTGCATACCACAAGCTGTCTGCTATGTCCCAATGGGAAACTGTTCCACCTGTATTAAAAGAATTCAGTAATGATGAACTGCGTGATATCATTAATACCGCATTGAAACTGGATCACGAGTGCCACAGTCAGAATGTTGAAAGGCACATCAAGCTTGTCACTGAAGCATCCTTGGCTATTGTAGGTCATGAGCGTAGAGATGGTCTTATTAGAAACAAAATTAGATCACGTAAATTAATGAAAGATTTTGTGTCTAAAAAATATTTTAAGTTCTAGATTATTATTTATCATGCTAAAATATGACAAATGACAATTTGTTAATTGTATAAGTTAATGTTTGGCGTTTTGGAATGTCAAAAAGCATTTTCAATGAATTTAAAATGTCTGATTTTGATTGCTGATTGAAAACCACTAATACATGTCAATTTGCAGCTTGAGAATGTTTTATTGTGTTGACATTCAGTTGAAAGGGGGTCTATGGGCCCAAAAAATTAGTTTTTCTAAAATAACTCAAAAACTAAAGGTTTTATGAAAAAATACCACTCTTAATAATTTGTTCTAAATCAAATTCTGCATCTTTTGGTATGCAAACCATCTCTCTAGCATGTTCAGAAGAAGAGATATTGCCATTTTCCTGATTTTGCTAGTGCAGCATTAGATGTTTTTACAAAAATGGGGGTGGCCGGACAGACGTTGGTGGCCACCAATTATTTTTTCAGGAATCTTATTTTTATATCAAAAGCCAACTGTTAGTCACTCTGATAAATTAAAATCCAAAAATTATAGTTTTAGCCCAGCCTGTTAGTTATGTACGTTACTTTTTTTTCTGTAAGTCTTGTCTTTTGTGTGGTAATGGGCTGGTGATGGCCCATAATTTAATGGTTTTATTTTATGTTGACATTTTTGTGCGTGGTATGGGACTAATGATGTTTGTTTCTTTTGTTTTGTAGTAATAATTTTTTTCAAGTGCTTAGTTCGTTCTGAATACACATTGGTGTATGATCAATAAAATTGTTCATATTTTCTTTAGTTACCTGTAAAAACTTGCCTGCTGATGCAGTTAACCTTGTAAGTGTTATTGTTGTTTCGTTGACTAAATTAAGCAAAGGACATTTTACTTTTCTTAAATCCTCCCACCATAAGCCGAAGAGTAAGTCATTAAAAGAGGCAGACTGGCTATGCCCCAAAGATCTTAAAGGTGAGAACCCAGTTTCAGATTGGTAGGAGCCGCCTATCTGACATAATCTCAACCACACTAAAATTGGTAACTTGCTCACCTCATTTCTCTCATTCTTAGCAGTGCAGGTGGTGCTGAAGTCAAAGGATTTTTATTCAATTGAAGGCCCTCTGGGTGGTCCTCACTGGCAGCTAAATCTCCCATCTTAGCAACCAGCAGCAGCTGCCGTGACCCCACTAACAGAGTATCCGGTAGGTGAGTAACGCAAACGCATCTTTACACAGATACACTTACCGGCATCGCGCCCCCATTTCAATGTTAGGTTAGGTAAGGTTAGGTTAATTAATACCAAAATACATTTTTCTAGTAATATTTGATGTGTTTTGCTTAGATTTTGACCTCCATTTCCCTTGAAAATGAGCCAAACTTCAAAGTACTATAACTTTGTTGGATCTCATTTCCGAGGGAAATGGAGGTCAGATTTGAACAAATCACATCAAATACTACTAGAAAAATGTATTTTGGTGTGTAAAATGACTGAATGTGTCTATATACATAATTACCAGTTTCTGTTCTAGCTATTTTTTTTTTTTTCTAATTGGATTCAGTTTGGGTAATATATACACACCTCAGTTTGGTTGTATTTGTGATAGAATTATGACATGCTGTTCATGTGGTTTCAACTTTGAGAACTTGATTCATCATGTGCCCAAGATGACTAAAAAAGTGCATAACTTAACATGTTATTACATTATCATTTGTATAATTTAGGTCTCAGGGGTATGGGGGCAGAGCCCCTGTAAAGATCATGCATCACAAATTGATCGGTATAGGGTTCACTTTGTGATGCGTGATCTTTACAGAGGCTCTGCTCCCATACCCCCCCACCCCTGAGACAAATTATAAAAATGATAATGTAATAATACGTTAAGTTATGCACTTTAGTCAAAAATACATTTTTCTAGTATACCTTTTTCTAGGTTAGATTAGGTAAGGTTAGGGGTATTATAGTTTCAGACATCACTTGAATCTTGGGATTTTCATCATATATTTAGGTATGAAAATAAAAACTCACTCTAATAGACAGAGTTTATTTCCACAACAGTTTCGATGCCCACTGGCATCCTCCTCGGGTGGATACAGAAAAACAAATGAACCAAAACAAAGAGGGAAAAACAGTCCAGGGACCAACTGTTAAGAAATTTGCACCTAGGTTAGATCCCATTCTCCTGACACCAGAAGAGCATTTTCATTAAAGGGACCCGCTTATAGCTAAGTACATTCACACAAATTTAAAACTATCTTCCTGTTCTAAACATACAGATTCTATTTTTTTTTTTTTACAATTATTACATTTAATATTGCCTTATTAAGTTATTACTTATTACAGAAATTATAAATTTATTATTACATTATTGTTTATTATACAGAACTTATAAACTGAAAAACGAATGAAAAAGGTGAGAAGGAAACAATCCAGAGACCATTGAGAAATTCGCACCTAGGTTAGATACCATTCTCCCGACACCAGAAGGGCATTTTATTACAGGGTCCCGCTTATAAGTACATTTGCACAAATTAAAACTATCTTCTTGTTCTATACATACAGATTCTAATATTTTGACATAATTACTACATTTATTATTGCATTTACATTTTTTTTTTTTAAACATTTATTATTATTACTTTACCCTAATTATTACATTTATAATATTACCTTTATTATTACATCTGTTGCATTTATATTTATTTCCACATTTATTACTTCCATTATTACATTTACTAAAAGTGAGTAAGGAAACAATCCAGAGACCTTTAAGAAATTCACACTTAGGTTAGAACACGTTCCCCCCAACTCTGTAAGGGATTTTTTGACCAAGAATCTCATAAGTACCTTCGCACAAATTAAAATTATCTACTTTTTCTATACATACAGGTTCTATTATTTTTCTTTTGACATAATTATTACATTTATAAAGTACCTTACTTGATTCCCAATCTATAGCATGATTATTTTGGCTGGCATGATAAAAAATGGCATTATTAGTATTACAACTTCTGAAGGAATATTTATGTTCTTTAATACGGGTTTCAATATTTCCAGTTTCTCCCACGTATACTAAATCACAACTTTTACAGGGAATGCTGTAGACACAGGCTTGTTCCTCTTTTGCAACGTTATTCCTAACCAATTTACTTTTCACAGTAGATGAATATTTGAACGCCAAAGCAAACTTAAAATCTTTCATCAACAGTTTTACTCTTTCTAAGCCAGCAATGTAATGTAAGGCAAACTCTCATATTGTTTTTGGTTAACTGAAGGTTCCCGAGGGGCATAAAAAGATTTTCTGGCTTTAAAATATGCCTTTCTGATAAACCACTCAGGATATTTTAAATCCTTAAAAATGTTCCAAATCTTTGAATTTTCCGGGTCCAGCAAATGTGGGCTACAAATCCTGAGTACTCTTAGAAACATGGAAGAAATAATTGAGCTTTTAACCCCTTCATCATGTGAAAAATAATGAATGTACGAATTACAATGAGTAGGTTTTCTAGACCATGAAATTGGGCTTTCCGCTTTCGTTAATAACCAAAACATCTAGAAAAGGTAATTGTTTGTCATTCTCCCATTCATATTTAAATTTAATGGAGGGAACAAGATTATTTAATGATAAAGAAAGTGTCAAAGTTGTTCCAGTGGTCAGGCCAAAATGAGAAAATATCATCTACATAACGAAACCAAATTAGATTCCTGGGACATATTGTTTGCAACAATTCCAACTCATAATATTCCATGTATAATGTACTCAGTATTGGGGATAAAGGGGACCCCATTCCCATACCAAAACGTTGCAAATAAAATTCTTCACCGAAGGAGAAGGCATTATTGGTGACACAGAGTTTATCAGTTCTAAAAATACAGATGGGCATGCCTAGTTCTACGTTACATATTGGAAATTTTCTATCTAATAAAACTAAGTACATCATCAATGGGAACTTTCGTAAACAAGGACTCAACGTCAAAGCGGGTCCCTTTAATGAAAATGCCCTTCCAGTGTTGGGAGAATGGGATCTAACCTAGGTGCAAATTTCTTAACCGTCAGTCCCTGGACTGTTTTTCCCTCTTGTTTTGGTTCATTCATTTTTCTGTATCCACCCGAGGAGGATGCCAGTGGGCATCAAAACTGTTGTGGAAATAAACTCTGTCTATTAGAGTGGGTTTTTATTTTCATATTTTGACCTTCACATAGAAAAAAGAAGTTTTTTGCATTTATATATTTAAGTATTTTGAGCAATTCTAAGACACTTTTGTTCTATGGCATTTCTGTAGCAAATTACAAATAAGCGAGATATTTAACATTTTGTTTGAACCAATCACAGCAGCTCAGCATAGTGAGTCGTTTGGTGTCAGCCAATCACAGCTCAGCATAATGAATTGGTTGGTGTCAGATTCTAAATAAGGTAAGCAGTGAATAAAATTGAAGGTGGTTACATTAGGCTAGATTAGGTTAGGTCAGCCTAACCTATCCTAACCAACTTTTACTATGCTACATTAGGTTGTCAGGTTGACCTAACCTAACCTGATGCCTAACCTAACCTGATGCCTAACCTAACCTGATGCCTAACCTAACCTAACCACCTTTAATTTTACTATGCTGAGTTGTTGTGATTGGTTCAAACAAAATATTAAATATCTTGTTTATTTGTAATTTGTGACAGAAATGCCATAGAACAAAAGTGTCTTAGAATTGCTCAAAATACCTAAATATATCATGAAAATCCCAAGGTTCAAGTGATGTCCAAAAGTACATTTGAACAAATTTGCACAACATAAGATATATATTTTCTTAAATCAGTTTTGAGTGGGAATTCAATATATTGTACTGTTTTAACCGCGTGTGACTGCATGAAGAGAAGAATATTAAGAACATAAGAAATTTTTATAGTGGGCACACTAGGGGCCACTTCAGCCCATCGAGGTGGCTCCACTATAGATGTAAAAACTGCCTGTACATTGGCAACAACCAATTTTTACAAAATTAATTAATTATCAATTTAAAACTAATTATCAATTTAAAACTAATTAATTATCAATTTAAAACTGAAGATAGAATCTCTGGATCCAGAGGATGAAAGTCATAATAGGCTACTATCCACAAATATGTTATACTCTATATCTATTTATAACTGACATGTAAATATATCAGATCCAAAGAATCAGTCAATTTCATTACGGTACCCATCAATACCAGTACCTTGCCAACCAAAAATAAGTCACGGTCCAACAGTCCATATCAATTGTGGACCAAGTCACAATTTACAACTATATACATTACAATATATATACTTAGGAGGAAAAGTGTAGGTGTGGCTCTGTAGAGACTGTACAGTAATGTAGAAATGTGTGTGCACCCATTTTGAGTCTCACATTTAAAGGTGTTTGTGGGGCAAGTGAAGATCATGAGTTTTTCAATACCTCACAGTAGTATGGGGCGCACCACTCAGCAGAGGAATCTCTTTAAATGGGGTGTGTAAGGACAGAGTATCCCCTAACCCAAGATACTGCCTCCCTACATCCCACAACAACTGTGTTGAGCTGTGGGATCTATCACCCAAATGCACATAATATACAGGGTGTCCTAGAATTAACTATCTATTTCAATGAAATCGGACAAATTTAATAAAAACTGATATAATTTTGTGTTTATTACTAAATTATGATACAAAAACAAATAGATTTATAAATCATAAGTCAAAACTTTATTGAGAAGTTTCAACATGTGCGCCATCTGTATCTCTGCAAATTTCAAATCTATCCTCAGTGCTGCGAAACACATTTTGAAGCATTTCAGGTATTATCTCCCGCACTGTCAACTGGATGCGTTCTTTAAGTTCAGCTAAACTATTGATCTTTTGGCGATAAACCTTTGTTTTTATGAAACCCCGTGCAAAGAAATCCAGGGGTGTCAAATCCGGAGAACGCGGAGGCCAAGGTCGAGGTCCTCCACGTCCAATCCACCGATTCGGAAGGCGTCTGTTGAGGTATTCTCGAACAATTAGAGCATAATGACATGGTGCTCCATCTTGTTGAAACACATTATCAAGAATGCCATCATCAAGAAGCTGTGGTTCGAGAAACTGCTGAAGCATATCAAGGTAGACGGTACCTGTTACAGTTGCCTCCGCAAAGAAGAATGGGCCATAAATTTTGGATTTGGTCATTCCAAGCCACACGTTAACTTTTGGAGTCTCTTTGCCATTCTATGACTTCAGACGGTCTTTCATTGGACCAGATATGACAGTTGTGTCGATTGACTTTACCACACGTGTGGAAAGTCGCCTCATCACTGAATAAGATGTTATCCAATAAACTTTCATTTTAGATTTGATCCACAATTTCTGCACACCTTGCTGCTCGATTTGGATAATCCTCTTCATTTAGGGCATGCAGTACTTGAATGTGATAAGCCTTTTTCATCAGTGTCAAACGCAAGATTCTATGAACTGTTGTCTTGGATATGTTGAGTCTTCGACCGGCCTTCCTAACCGAAGTTGTTGGTTCATCCTCAAACAATTGTCGTACCTGTTCGGTACTGTTACGTGCTGTCCTTGGGCGTCCTCTTCCCACCTCGTGTACGGATCCAGTTCTTTTAAATTTGTTCACAAGTTCACGAATTGCTTTGTCTGTAGGACCAGTTCTGTGGAATCTTCTTGTAAATTTTTCTCTGATTTCATTACATTGCATTCCTTTGATACGGGATGTTACAACAAATATGCGTTCTTGTGTATTCATTATTAATAGGGTTCTGAAAGAGAATGAAAATAAAACTATGAAAAACTATGAGAAAATTATAAAAATAAAATTATGAAAAAAATTTAGAAATTTATATATTTTTAACACATATTAAACATGATAAACATAAATAAAAGTGTGTTTTTAAAAAATTTGTCCGATTTCATTGAAATAGATAGTTAATTCTGGGACACCCTATATATGAAATAAACTAGTACCATTGATGCAATAAAAATGGGCTTAAACACCATCACCAGATGTCCCTTGCAGACATCAAACTATTCAACCTTCTTTTGAAAGAATCAAATGTATCTGAAGTCACCACTTCTTCTGTCAGACTGTTCCAAAACTTAATTAGGTAATGGTTCAGAATACAGGCACCACTTAAGCAAAATTTTGAAAAATACCATAGAGACAAAGTTCTCTCTCTCATTAAAATATGTTGATTGCATGTATCGCATAGTCAAAAAAACGAAGTTAGAAAATTACGAAAAACATATTTTTGGGGATAAATCTAGGAAATTTTGAGTTGACAACCCTACTATCGTATCATTCATTCACTTCAGTTTGAAAATGGCTTCGGTCTATAACGGATGTGCGGTGATGCTAGTAGAGCTCACATGGTATTCTTCCTTTAAATGTAGTATCCAATTTGTATAATTTAGGTCTCGGGGGTACGGGGGTGAAGCCCCCGTAAAGATCACATATCACAAATTGATCAGTATAGGGTTTTATATTTTTTAAGTTAGTTAGTTTAGGTTTTCTATGAAACTGAGATTTTTCTCATGGTTTTTGATATGTTTCATGACACGTGTTTTTTCCTCCAAAACATGCTAAAACCATTGGTTTCCTGTTGTTTAGGATAAATCTGACCATCGCTATTACAGTAAATTATTGCTTGTGCTGTGTTCCCTCACCCAAAACCCCCGGTTCCCACGGTGGTCCCCCCAGATTGTAGGAGGGGTTGGGTGGGTGAAATCACTTCAAGTAATAATTTACTGTAATGGCAATGGTCACATTCATCCTAAACAACAGGAAACCAATGGTTTTAGCATGTTTTGGTGAAAAAAACAAAAACTGAGGTGGCACCCCTATTCTGAATCATTACCCTTAATTACTCTGTTTGTAAAACTGTTTTCTTAAATTTGTTCTACATCTTGGCTTAAATAATTTCATACTATGACCTCTAGTCTGGTTATTGTGATCTTTAATGAAAAGAGACTCAAAATCTATCTTATCCAACCCTTTTATCATTTTATACACCTCCATCATATCACCCCTTAACCACCTCCTTTTTAATGAGAACATGCTTAGATACGCCAGTCTTTCCTTATATGTCAATTGTCTTAGAGATGGGATCATTCTTGTTACTAGTTTCTGTACTTTTTCCAGATCTTGTATCAAATATGGACTATTAAATTGAATGCAGTATTCGGAGGGGTCTCACATATGAAATGTATAGTTGCTTTATAATATTGGGTGATTTGTATTCAATGTGTGTCTGCATGAGATTGAGTCTAGCATTTGCTTTATTTCTGATTACCGTACAGTGATTTGAGGGTTTAAGTTCATTAGTCACAGTGACACCCAAGTCTTTCTCTATCATTTTTAATCCAAATTCCATTCATATTGTATTCAAATTTTGGATTTTTTGGCCCAATATGCATAACCTTGCATTTATCAACATTAAATTTCATCTCCCATTTATCTGCCTAGGACTGGGCCACAGGGCCTACCTATCCTCAGAAACAGAATAGGGTCTATGCAAGTCTATGGGCCTATCATCTCTGTAACCAAATCAAATATATTGTATATTTCGTCTCACCAATCCAGTTGGGATGAACTAGTTTGTATGTCCGTCGGTGACTTTCAGATCAATTAACTACAATATTTATAAAGCAAAAAATTTTAAATCACAATTACACGATAAACAAATCTCCAGACAACATTAATTCAACAAACTTTAAAATTAAAAGCGAACACTCACTGAATCACATAACTCTGGCTACGACAGATAACTGAGTGAAGTTGCCAGACTTCAATTTTTACAAAATAAAATTATCGTACATCGGTATTAACATTATTCGTATAAAAATATTTACAAAACTCACATTGACACATCTAATTTTTCGCATTTTAGTAATTTTTTGTTAAATTAAAAATTAAATTAAATTAAATGTTAAAAATGTCAATATGCAATAAATGCTTTCTTTCATGTACACTATCTTATTTCGAAGAGGTGCCCAGAGGTTTTGGCCAACCTATATTATGTTGGAACATAATTAAACGTTCCTTTAACGTTTCTGAATGTATCAGCGGAAATGAAAACTGCAAGAATGCATCCTAATCCTACTATGGAAAAATGATACGTGTGGGTAGTTGGAAGGTAATGAAAATGGTCCACTGAGTAGGTAGGTAGTTAATCTAACAATTATTAAACTCCTTTTATCAATTATGGGTGGATGAAACGAATTGGTTGCTCACCAGAGTTATTCTCCACGCTAGCAGATAATAGAAGCCATGGTTAGCGTAGTGGTCTCCGATATATTTTATAAATTTCAAATCTGGAAGCATTGTCGTAGGCAATTGTATGTTCATTATACACAATGCTCCAGACAACTATCTCAATCTTCTATAGACCTCTTGTATAATGTTTGTACCTGTTGAGTCTGAAATAAAGTGTTTGTTTGTTTATATACTGTGTGATAGAGCGTACTCGGTAGTAGACATACACTACTGATCAACCAACAAACAAACAAAAAGGACGCTGGTGGAAAAAGCTGGGGAACAAAGGACTTGCATCAAGAACGACATCGTGAACGAAGGGGCTGGAAAACAGTAAAAGACTAAAAGATCCCCACCAGCTAGTACGCTCTCAAAAATTAAGCAACTAGAAGAAAGACTCCAAGAAGAAATCAGGAATTATCTAATAACACTCAGTAAGTGAACAATTGTATTTCTAAACCCCAGTTTAGTGATAACATATAAAGTACGCCTACATTGTGTAGTCTAAGACCTAGCATCAATTCATAGCTTAACAAAGGCTAAGTAAATTACCCTAATCTAATTTGGTGAGGAATCCTACTGTGGACCTCAATTTACTCTACCCACTCTGGACCATTTCCGGAATATCTAGGTTGACCCCTACAAGGTTAGGCTTAATCTACTCTACACTTACACTGGAAATATTAGGGGTGGGTTAACTGGGAATCAATTCATACAGAGGATTTTTCACACTACTGTATAAGTGTATATCTAGTCAGTCCACGCTCACATTATAATTGGGTACAAAAAAATTGAGCGAAAATTGGAAGCATTTAAATTGATGATACACTTAAGCGATGCATGGGAATTTTATTGGGAAATCTGACAGAACAAATCTTTTCCTGACAAAAAACCAAGTTCTCAAGACGTCAAGAAATTCGTGTCGAATACAAAATTTCTCTACGGAAGAGTTCGAACCTGCACTAACAAAGACGACTGAGGTGACGTGTATGTATATATATGTATATAGTCTAAAAGTCACTAAAGGGTAAATATCACTAAATCTAAGCTGAATGGCAAGAGCAAGTCATAAACGAACCAACGCGGCTGTTCGTATTGCTTTGGTCTGGCCTAGACATGTTTTTTCCTATCTGACCTAATCTTTGGTGCTGAGTATAATTAGGGATGTTTCTAAGGTGACAAATCGGGTAGGAAGTTGTTCGTACTTAAGTATAGTTAGGGGTAATGTCTATAGCTTCTAAATTGGTAATGTAAGAGAGAGTTAGGTAGGCTGTTTGTGGGACACAGGAATAAAACGGTAGGCTTCAAGGAATACCTAATTCAACGCACCGGTAAGTGCTTTTGATTGTTTGCTAGAACCTAAGTAAACCTAACTGGGGTGTCTACCCCACGCTATCACATTTGGCGACGAGGATGGGATTTGGCTCATTTGGTTAAATTTTGTTCATTGGGTTAATTTGGCTTATTGGGTTCAAGTGGTTGTTTGGAAAATTGGATGTAGCCTAGTGGGTCGTCCGATTTGGTTTGTTTGTGTGGGTAACTTACCGTACTATAGCGTAGGTCCCGCCGCCCTAACTCTAAAACTAATTCCTACTCAGCCTTAACTCTAAAACTAATTCCTACTCAGCCCTAACTCTAAAACTAATTCCTACTCAGCCCTAACTCTAAAACTAATTCCTACTCAGCCCTAACTCTAAAACTAATTCCTACTCAGCCCTAACTAAAATTCACTATTCAGCCCTAACTGGGGAGTAACTAGACCAAATTTAAACCTAACCTAACCTACTTCACGTGATTTGGCCTAATTCGGTTTTGCTCTAGCATGTTGGTGATTGGCCATATAAGCCCCTACGAAGACAATGGGGAGGACTTCAAAGCTTATGCCACTAGGGTGAGGTTGTTTTTCGAGGCAAATTCCATTCCGGATGCTAAGAAAGTACCTACCTTTTTAACTATAATAGGCCCTAAAACGTTTGGTTTAGTTATGGACCTAGTTTCTCCTAAAGCACCGGAAACTTGCACCTATAATGAATTGGTACAGGTCTAACCGATCACTACAAACCCCTAGTAGTTCTCATCTATGAACGTTTCAAATTTTATTCAAGGCATCAGACGGGAAATGAAAGCATTGCAGAGTTTGTTGCAGGAATAAAAAGCCATAGCCGTACGTGTAAATTTGGGGACAAATTAGATGAAATGCTAAGAGATAGGTTTGTAATGGGTCTCAAAGAGGAGTCTACCCAGAGGGCCCTATTAGCCATACAGGACCTAACTTTTAGTCAGGCTGTAGAAATAGCTACGGCTAGAGAAGCAGCTGCGAAAGATGTTAGAGCTTTTGGCAATCATAGTAGTAAAGCCCAACACGTAAATAGCTTTAAATCTTCTAGGCCTGGCAGACCTAACGAGCCTACTAGACAGGCAAATAAAAGGTATGAGGCGAATACGACTAAGCCTACTAATTCTACTAAGCCTTCCAAGCCATGTACAGGGTGTGGAAAACACCATTGGAAGAAAGATTGCCCTTTTAAAGAAGCAGTTTGCCGAAACTGTAGTAAAATAGGCCACATAGCTAAAGTGTGTTTTTCAAAGAAAACAAAGGGTGAAAATTCTAATTTTAACATTTCTAGTATAAATCCTCAAAAGGGAAATACTTCGAACATTGGAGTGGAGTACCTATTCTATGAGCAGCAAAGTGGGAAAAATACAGGCCCATATATTGTAGAGGTAGGCCTAAATGGAATTACAGTTCCTCTAGAATTGGATACGGGTGCTGCCCGGACGGTCATGTCCAAGGTAGTTTTTGATAAGATTTTCAAAAACACACTAAACTACATGCATCTAAAACGATTTTAAAAAATATGGAGACATACAAATACCTATTTGTGGAGAAGCATACGTCACAGTTACACTCAACCAGAAAACTTTGTCTCATCCCTTAACCTTTTTAGTGGTGGATGAGCAAGGGCCTACTCTACTAGGCCGTGATTGGATTGATGCTTTGAAAATGCCAATTGACAAAATCTTGCCAAGGGGTCAGGCAGATGTGCATACACTCTCATATCCATCTGACATAGACTCATTGTTAAGGGAGTTTTCTTCTATTTTTGGGCCTGAAGTAGGCAACCTAAAGGGCCATCAGGTCTGCATAGAAGTAGACCCTAATGTAACTCCGAAATTTTGTAAGGCTCGTTCAATTGCGCATGCACTGCGGGAGAAGGTGGATTTAGAAATTGACAGGCTGCTAAAAGATAAAATTATTGAACCAGTCACACACGCTAAGTGGGCTGCCCCAGTAGTTCCTGTACTAAAACCGGACAAGTCCGTGCGGTTATGTGGGGATTACCGTTTAACAGCAAATAGAGCCGTCCTTCTAGATTGCTATCCTATACCCAAGCCTAATGAATTATTTAGCTCTTTTGCTGGGGGTAAATATTTCACAAAACTCGATATGTCCCAAGCCTATGCTCAACTAAGTTTAGATGAAAACTCTAAAGAATTAACTATCATAAATACGCACCGAGGCCTATATAAGTACAATAGGCTATGCTATGGAATAGCATCGGCTCCGGGTATTTTTCAGAGGACAATGGACCAAGTTCTAGGTCACATTCCAGGGGTACTTTGCTTTCTAGATGATGTCCTCATTTCAGGTTCGACTAAAAAAGAACACCTAACTAGATTAACCACGGTTCTAAAAAGACTCCGGGATGCTGGACTTAAGCTAAAAGAGAGAAAAGTGTTCATGGGTCACTAACGAGGTTTCATATTTAGGGTTCCGCATAGATGCCTCAGGCATTCATCCAACGGTGGATAAACTAGAAGCAATAGAAAAGGCACCACCTCCACAAAACATCACACAGTTACAAGCTTATTTAGGTCTCCTAAACTTTTATAGGACATTTTTGCCTAATGCATCGACTTTCCTTGAACCCCTAAATAAGCTATTACGATCTGGAGAACAGTGGAGATGGGAGAAAACTCAAAAGGAAGCATTTGAGGCTTCCAAGGACGTACTACTAAAGTCCACTCTCCTAGTGCATTATGATCCTAAACTTCCTCTCGTAGTTTCAGCAGACAGCAGTTCTTATGGAATTGGGGCAGTGTTATCTCACCACATTGATGATGTAGATAGGCCTATCTGTTTTGCTTCTAGAACACTAACTGAGACGGAAAGACGATATGCACAAGTGGAACGTGAAGCATTAGCCTTAGTATTTGCAGTAAAAAAATTTCATTTCTATCTATGGGGTCATGAATTTAAACTAATTACTGACCATAAGCCTCTTTTAGGTTTATTTTCACCTAATAAAAATATTCCAGTTATGGCCTCAGGTAGGATTCAACGATGGGCACTGATTCTACAAGCCTATAAATTTGACTTAGTACATCGGTCAGGTAAACTTCTAGGTGCGGCTGATGCGCTAAGTAGGTTGCCCTTAGAAAATCCAAATGATTGTGTACCTATACCTACAGAATGGGTTCACTTGGTGGAGTTTTTGGAATCCACTCCAGTATCTGCAGTACAAATAGAGCAGTGGACAAAATCAGACCCTATTCTGTCTAGGGTCATCCATTTCTGCTCAGTTGGTTGGCCTACTAAGGTTGAGAGTGAATTACAGCTTTTTTATCAGCGTCAGTCTGGCCTCTCTATTCAAAATGGCTGTCTCTTATGGGGCCACAGAGTGATTATTCCAAATAAAGGCAGGTCGAATTTAGTGAAGGAACTTCACGCTGAACACATGGGCGCAACAAAAATGAAAGAGCTGGCGAGAGCTTATTTCTGGTGGCCTGGTTTAGATGGAGAACTCGAATCATTGGTTCGTTCCTGTCAAAGCTGCCTAGAGAACAGAGATCTCCCAAGGAAAAGTCCACTTCATCCTTGGGAATGGCCTACTATACCGTGGCATAGGATCCATGTGGACTATGCAGGTCCTATAAATAATACTTATTTCCTAGTCATTGTGGACGCCTACTCTAAGTGGGTGGAAATTTTTCCAACCACTTCCACGACTTCGGGTGTTACTATTCGCTTACTCCGTTCAGTTTTCGCTCGATGGGGTTTACCCGTAGTCCTGGTTTCTGACAATGGTACTTGTTTTACCAGTGAGGAATTTCGTTCCTTCGTCCACCTAAATGGCATTAGACATGTCCGGTCTAGTGTTTTCCACCCGTCTACTAACGGTCTCGCGGAAAACATGGTCCGTACTTTCAAGTCGGCCTTGCGTCATTCTCGTGGGGAGGAAATGCAAGTGGTGTTGGATAAATTTTTGTTTAAATATCGAATAACACCACACACCACGACGGGGGTGTCTCCCTCTAAACTTCTGATTGGCCGGGGAATTCGTTCAGTTTTCGATTTGTTACGTCCAAACGAAACGTTACAACAACGAGTTTTACGCCATCAGGAAAAACAGAAGTTGTACCACGACACTAAAAGAGGGAGAGTTCTAGAAGCGAAACTTAATGATCCAGTTGTGATTCGCAACTATGGGGCTGGACCAAAATGGGTTCCTGCAACTGTGCAGGAGAGAACGGGCCCTGTTTCCTTCAAGTGCCAACTAGAAGATGGTCGTTCTATTAAACGCCATCAGGACCAGATATGGGAACGTGAAGTGCAGAAGGACCAGAGTCTTCCGGAAGAGAGAACTGATCCTCCGGAAAATGGTTCAACTTGCCCGCCTATACAGGTTGCACCTAATCCTACTACATCAACCCCGCTCCGCAGGTCGTCTAGGGTCCCTCATCCCCCTGACAGACTAAACTTGTAGGGGAGGAGTGAGGTGACGTGTATGTATATATATGTATATAGTCTAAAAGTCACTAAAGGGTAAATATCACTAAATCTAAGCTGAATGGCAAGAGCAAGTCATAAACGAACCAACGCGGCTGTTCGTATTGCTTTGGTCTGGCCTAGACATGTTTTTTCCTATCTGACCTAATCTTTGGTGCTGAGCATAATTAGGGATGTTTCTAAGGTGACAAATCGGGTAGGAAGTTGTTCGTACTTAAGTATACGTAGTTAGGGGTAATGTCTATAGCTTCTAAATTGGTAATGTAAGAGAGAGTTAGGTAGGCTGTTTGTGGGACACAGGAATAAAACGGTAGGCTTCAAGGAATACCTAATTCAACGCACCGGTAAGTGCTTTTGATTGTTTGCTAGAACCTAAGTAACCTAACTGGGGTGTCTACCCCACGCTATCAGAACGACGAAACATGAAATGATCTATGAGGTATATTTACAAAGATTCTATTATTATTAGCTCATGACTTGGATAACCTCGATAGGCCCCAGTGGCTTCGTTTTCCAAATGAAATATAATGTAATGTAATCTAGTCTGACCAAATTGAACCTAACTTAACTAACCTAGCGTAACCTTATTATACCTTATGGCTTACGCTCACAGTGTATATAGCGGGTTGCAGGGATGTCCGCGGGGTGGAGCAAGGTCGTGCACTTGCTCCCCCCCCCTGGAAAATGAGAAATATATTTCATTTTTTTATTCATTCACTATTTGTGTATGAATTAAGCTGTATCAATTTAAGAAGGATCCTTCAGTACGCTGAGACGTGTCAAAACGTGGCTTCGTTTATTAATGTCTCCCGAACGCTTGTCTGGTTTGTGCATGCTGAGCGTGCATCGACAAAAGGTGATAGACGGGAAGGAAGTGAAACTTCGTAGATATTATAATTTTTAATTTTGTGTATACCTGTTTTCAGAGATGGGCAAGATCACCAACTTTGGTGATCTTGAAGATCAAGATCAGATCACCAGAAAAATGTGATCTTGAAGATCAAGATCAGATCACCAGAAAAATGTGATCTTGAAGATCCAGATCAAGATCGTGATCTTGAAGATCACTTTTCAAGATCACTTTTTAAGATCACTTTTATATGAATTGAAAAAAGTTGTACTCTTGTAGAGTAAACAAAAACAAATTATTTTGTTAATCACTCCTGAAAAGTATCACTCCTAATACTCCCCTGAGGGCTGAGGCAATACAAGCATCGCATCCTACCCATGTCACCTGATCTAAACCACGGGGATTGACGATTCCCCTTTCAGTTTTCAGGTGGTAAACTTAAAACTTAGTATTATCATAACTTATCAGCAAAGAAAAAACTATTAAATGACCTACATATAGTTTTTAGTTCTATTTTTCTCAATTCTCATTTCACCAGGTCCATAACCCATATCAATGAATGGTCAGCATATATAAGTAAACATTTTTTACATAGAATTTAATTTTACAGTTTTACTGCAGTACGCAATTACTGACAATATAAGGGTAAAAACCGCAAGTTAAGAGTGTTAATTTAATGTTCAACCGCTGTAAACATTTGCTTTCAGCAAAACCAATTGTTCAAAGTTACCATCCGAGAGACGACTTCGTTTGGGGCTATGAACCATGCCAGCAAACGAAAACAACCGTTCCACTGGTGCAGAGGAAGGTAGCGTGGTGTTATACCTCTTGAAGATCTTCTTTATAGCAGGATACCTATCTAAAGAGTCGAGTGCCTTACTGGTGTCCTGCAAATAATTGAGGACTTCCAAGTCTTCCTTGTTGTTAGGAGCAGAGAATGAGCCGTCCATAGTTCTGAAGAAATCGTCTTCAGATGATGAGTCTGAGTTCACCGAACTATTACCACTGCTGTCAGAATTACAATTTCTTACAGCCATTTGCAGCTTGTCTTTTACTTGAGACTTGATTGCTTCATCATCGCCGAAATTAGGCCCTTGCAACAATGATATCCATCTAAGTTTGAAATACGGATGAGATACTGAGGCCAAAACGGCATCAGTTACCTCGGGGCTCAACGACAAAAAATGACCAAATCTGGCATTGAAGCCAGAGACGACTGCTGCCAGTAATGGCATGCAGTGTCTCAAGCGCAGGTCGTTTGGTTGGATAGGCTCCAATCTTGCGAGGGCATCTTGAGTCACTAGGACTGTTGGAAGAAGACAACCGTAGTAGCATTCTTTCTCTGCCTGTAATTTGTTGAGGGCTGCTGCAATTGGTTTTAGAACAGACAAATATTCTGAAATAAATTCCAATTCATTGTCTTTGAGGATGGGTAGATTCAGTTCTTCAAGAGCTACATTCACGTCGTTCTTATGTTTATATATTTGGCTTAATGAGTCGTACATTGAGTTCCATCGGGTGACGCATGGGTACCTAAATTGGACGCCAGTTATTTCCTGTATTTTTTCTGCTGACTTGGGTTTACCAGCAGCATTCCACAGCGCCGAACATTTTCCCATTGCAGAATGCTTTATCTTCTTTAGTCCAGGTGAATTCAGTCCTTTATCTGCATCAGTTGTTGCTACCAAGTTCAATGTGTGGGAGGCACATCGAATATGGGATGATAGTTTCACTGACTCCTCTCCATGCTCTCCTGAATGTTCAGGAAAGTTGCTGATGATAACCTCTTCATCTGAATCTTTTTCATCATCATCTTCATCTGCATTATCTTCATCAATGTCGTCAGTACGATTCTGAACACGAACACCGAACTCTTTAAAGCATTTCACCATGTTCGATGCATTGTCGGTGACTGTAGATACAACTTTTCTATAAGATAAACCATGCTCCGAGTTGATCCTGTCCAATATTCCAGCAATTTTATCAAAGCTATGTGTTCCACGAAATCTTCGGCATGCCAGTGCAGCTGATCCTCGCGACAAGTCATCATTGATCTGTAATGTAAGAATATAAAATCAATGTTTGTATGAACATTTTTTTAAGCTTAATTTAATAATATTGGTTAGACACGCACCAGCTAAACTGCGCCACCAAACATTGAAGAGAAGAACTATGTGATATAAAGGAGGCAATTCAGCGATGAGTCGCCTACCATACCACCACATCAGTGACCCATCCCATAAGAGCAAAATGTGGAAGAGTCCATATTCACAGCCTGTGAATATGAACTCTTCCACATTTTGCTGTGAATCAGACACAATGACAGATGACAGAATCAGTGAATTAGTGTGAAATTACTGTGAATCACAGCAAAATGAAGACTCACCAAATTAATGAATGAGGAACACATGTCGAATAATTGAAAAGATTATACTATAAGTCTATCAGACTATCAGTCTATCACCAATGGTCAATTTATCAATTATATAAAAATAATACACTAAATCAATAGCATACCCAATGCGCAGTGACTCCCATGAAACTGCTGTGATTAGTTGACCATATGTCGCATGTAACACACACATGGTCAACTGCTGCCAGTTTTGCTTGTATGTCTTCCTTCATTGTACTGGTTGTTGTTGCAAGAGATCTAGCCAGGGTGCGTCTAGATGGCACCTGAACAGCCGGGTTGACGTCTGAAAAAAATATTTAAAAATTAAAACAAATACAATAGATTAGCTATGGAAAAAATATCAAAATATTTAACTAGGCTAGCGATAGTCTAATGTTCATACAAATAATATGATTAATTATTTTAATCAGATATTAGCTATGGAAAAAATAGCAAAATATTTGAGTTATACTAACATGAAAGAAGATCCTTAAATTCATGTAGTTCAACTAGGCTCAATGGTAGGAGCCCATTAGCCACAAGCGAGAGAATCTTCTTTTCAAGGATATCCTTGCATATTGGTGGTCCTGGTTTTTGCTTGGAAATGTGGAACATGCTTAGTGTTGACTGCTTGGCAATTTTGGCAGGGCCAGCATTGCTGCCGCTGGCATTTTCTTCTTTAGCTGGACGCTTGCGAGATTTCTTCTCCGATTCATATTCACCCAAAAGATCCGAATGTAGTTTCTGCACAAGAAAATAAATTATTATCATGCGGAGAGACTTCTTGAACACCCTGTATAATATTTATCAGAGTATCAAACTTCTAGTTGAAATTAATACTTAACAAGATTCTAAAATTTTGTTATCTTTAACTAAAATTATTTTCACCATGATCAGTGCATTTTTATCCTATGTTAAATTGAAAGCCGAATTTCGTCCTTCAGTAACTAAATAGGAGAAATTACAGACATGGATCAGACAGAGAGAAAGACAGATACACCTGGCGTTTTATTATAGTTGGATATCGGCAGTTTTTAATGTAGTTACTAGTCCATAATCTATTAATATCTGAAGTGCACAATATATTCAAATGGACGTCTATGTAAATGTAGCATTAGTCTTGTATGGCACCAGTCACTTAAAATATGACTTGAACCATTATGTTAATGTTGCTACTTACTACTTAGTTACTAAGTAGTACTAACCCTGAGGTGCCTCAGAAGATTGCTTGTTGAGTCAAGGCCAGCAGACAGAATTGTAGTTTTCTTTGTACACTGCTTACAAATAACTTTGATACTGTTTCCAGTTTTTTCGACAATTTGAAATATTTTCCGTTCAATAGCACAGATTGATCCTTATTACCAACATTGTTATCTAAATATATTGAATACTGTTCTGGTGACAACCTAGAATATTTGGTTCCCTTGGGAGCCTGTTGAAGTTGTAAAATTGCACTCATTATTAAAAAATTCAATCTGTAAATAAAATATGTTTTAATTAATTTATTATGAATACGGACCTATAGGCTATATTTTATGCCTATATATAATAATATATTAATATAACACTTTTAACATAATTGCACAGTAAATTACACTTTTTACGAGCCTAAATTCCACAGCAACTACACCTTCCATGAGCCCACGCATGACGCAAGTCACCCAACTAACAGAAAACATAAACAGTCGGTGTTGAACAAAGTTGCCACCAGATGTCGCTTGGACAAAAAACAAATGACATTCGCATAGCGGCATATTTAAGAATCTGAAATTAAAAGTGATCTTGAAGTCTAAAGTGATCTTCAATCAAGATCACAAGAAATAAAGTGATCTTAGATCAAGATCAAGATCACCATAATAAAAGTGATCTTCAAGATCAAGATCAGATCACGATCTTGATCTTCAAGATCACGATCTGATCTTGAAGATCAAGATCGTGCCCATCTCTGCCTGTTTTGAATAAATTGATACCTTGTGTTAGAAAATCTAGAAGAGGAAGAGCCATTGTTGTCCCAAGGCGATATGATGACTAAGCTGATTGATGCAGCATTTCTTGTATATATTAATTTAAGGTGTATATATATCCATCTCATAATTGTAAGGTTAGTGAAATTTCACTTCATTTAGAGCTAGCATTTTTGGGCTCTTGTGGCATCATTTTTTGGGGGCACTGCGCGTCCTTCCTACTCGTTCGTTGAATGCGGTACTTACAGGGCGTGGTCTTATAGGGAGCTCTCTTGCAATTCAGTTTGGTTGTTTAGATACAAGATTGTTGCATCGTGCAATAGTGCAGGTTGAGTTGTTGTTGCAAGGTTTAGAAAGAAGACCATAAACAGTGCCCCTTTTGTTTTTTATCTTAATTTTATGCAACTGAGGCTTAAGGTAGGCCCACATCGAGTCAGCAACCCTGAGGTAGGACCTAACAGGACCTCCAAGTCCGTACGTTTTAGTCTAGCTTAACTTGGGCTCTAGGTTAAACTCGCCCTTCAGAGCTTGGCCGTTCACGGCTCAGCTGGGATTCTGAACCCAATAAAATAAAAAATAACATGGTCCTTCGAAACCGGATTCTAGCCCAAGACTGATTCAGTGACTATTTTTCGGCAAAGTTCTGATTGTGCAAATTGTAGCCCAATTAAGGCCCGGACGGGTTGAGCATAATTGAGTTAAGGTCCCAGGGTAGAAAGTTTGGTTGCCCAATTGCGAAACTTGGCAGCTCGTCTGTCGTTGTTTTGAGCCTACATTTTTACTGGGTTAGTTAATTTTGGCTTATTGTTCGTAAGCGAAGGTTGCAGACTTCAGTGCGCCAGTTACTTGGGTGGAAAATTTGGTATTCCATATTGGTGGTTGGTCAGTTCTCCCACCAAGCAATTCAGTTTATTTGAAAAAAGCAAAATTTTAGTTTGATCAGTTTGGTTAAGTATTTTTGCCATTTCAGCTTATTTGGCATTGAACCCAATTGTTGTTTGCATTGAAGATGAGTGCAGCTGAATTGAACAAGTTTAAAAAAAGGAGAAGCGCCTACAAAGGTCTAATTACAAAGGTCATTGCCACTATAAATTCTGCCATAGAGCAAGAGGATTTAAGCTTAGTGACTGCGCAGCTTTCCATATTAGAAACTAAAAAGGTTGTTCTAAGCGAAGTAAATGTTAAAATTGAGGCTCTTATAGAAGAGGATGAAATAGAAAATAACATAATTTACTTTCAAAAGATTATTGATGATATAATTAAAGTATGCCTCAGAGCAAAAGAGTTTAGCAGCTCAATACAGTTAGAGACCAGGTCTAATAATGAAACACAACCCTCAACAAATGGTGTTTGTGAAGTTAACGTTAACAGATCTGCAGTTCAATTACCGAGGCTTATACTCAAAACACTTTCTGGGAGTATTCAGAAATGGTAAGGATGGGCAGACAGTTTTCAATCAGCAGTTCATTCTAGTCAAGTGTTAAGTGCGGTGGAGAAGTTTAATTATTTGCAGTCCCTCTTGGAAGGGGAGGCAGCAAAGACAATAGCAGGATTAGCATTAACAGAGGCTAATTATAATGTGGCTTGGGATATATTAAAGAAACGGTTTGGTAAGCCAGAGATCTTAATTAAAAGCCACCTCCGCGAACTTTCAGCTATACCTCCTGTTAATAATTCCAATAGTGTCAAGGAGTTACGGCAGTTATATGATGAATTTGAAGTTAGAACTCGGTCCCTGGACAACTTGGATGTAAGAATGGAAAGATATGGTATAATGTTGGTCACTATACTGGAATCTAAATTGCCTAGCTCAATTTTGCTAGAATTAAGTAGGGGACACTTTACAGAACATGTGTACATCCCCCTTCAGCGGATGTTAAGTCTTTTAAGCACAGAATTAGCAAGACGAGAGGGAATTGAGTTTGCATAGTGGGATGTTAAACAAGGGGACAAAGGCAGGCATAGCACCAAAGTTTCTACAAAAAGGAATAGCCCAGGTACAGTGTCAGCTCTACACGCATCCTCTGAGAATAAATTAAAGGAAATCAAGGAATGCATATTTTGCGAAGACAACCACAAGTCATATAAATGTGAGGTGGCTGAGGCTTTACCTTTTGAGGAGAGAAAGGACAAGGTAACTAAGTCCACAGCATGTTTTAAATGTTTTTTGAAAGGTCACAGAGCAAAGTTTTGTAAGTTTAAAATTTTGTGCAAAAAATGTCATGGCAGGCATCAGCCATTATTGTGTGAAAACACTCCTAGTAGGCCTACCCCAGAAGTAGAGACATCAGTGGCACATGCCACTGCTATGAAAGGGAGTAAAAGTAAAGAGGGATTATTGCAAACAGCTGCAGCCTTATTAATTGGGAATGATGGAGAAGCTACTGTAAGAGTGTTGTTTGATAGTGGTAGCCAGTGGAGCTTTATTAAGACCAGAATTTCCAGAAAATTGAAGTTTAAAGAACTTAGAGAGAAAATTTAAGAATTTCTGGGTTTGGGGGTTCCGTTCAAAACCGAACCAAAGTTAAGAAGGTAGAAGTTCTGGTTAAGGGGTTGTTACCACAAAGTCCCACTATCAAGGTCCAAGCTGTAGAGATTGAGGAACTTTGTGCTCCAGTCAATATTTGTTTAGATATGGCATGTGTCCAAGAATTGCAAGTTAAAGGAATTAATTTGGGCAATAATAAGTTTTAAGGAACAGAAGATATTAGTCTTTTGATTGTAGCTGACTATTATTGGGACTTCATCACTGGTAATATTGTCCACACATCTCGAGGCCCGGTAGCTATT
The DNA here is from genome assembly GCA_023014485.1 of Bathynomus jamesi. NCBI lineage: Eukaryota > Metazoa > Arthropoda > Malacostraca > Isopoda > Cirolanidae > Bathynomus > Bathynomus jamesi. The sequence continues at coordinate 62,319 of JAJOZX010011044.1, forward strand.
GAAAGTAAGCTAGGCTGGATGCTACATGGTAGCTATTGCAATGAAATGGAAGTTAAAACTCTTTTTGTTAAGATTGAGGAGAACAGCCATGGTTTGGAAAGGCATTTGAAAGCGTTTTGGGAACTTGAATCCATTGGCATAAAGGACAAACAGGCAAGTACAGTGAACAGTGATGTTTTAGAGCAATTTGAAAAAGGGATTGGGTTTAGAGATGGTTGCTGTGAAGTTGGTCTCCCTTGGAAGGATTCTTGCAAACCCAGTTGAAACCTTCAGCTAGCTAATCGGAGGTTGGAGACTTCATTGTGCAGGCTAAGAAAAAATGAATTGTTAATTGAATACAATGAGGCCATCCTAAGCTATGTAAGGGAGGGCTATGCTGAAAGGGTGCAAGGTGAGCTGGTGAGCCAGGAGGCACATTATCTGCCACACCATGCAGTGGTACGGCGAGACAAAACTACCACCAAACTGAGGGTAGTTTTTGATGGCTCAGCCAAGGACAAAGGTGGTGTGTCCTTGAATGATTGTTTGGATGCTGGGCCAAATTTAAATGCAGATTTATTTTCCTTGTTACTGAGATTCAGGTTTGGTAGAGTAGCATTGACTGCTCTGGATAAAGTTAAAACCAGAGGACAGAGATGCAGTAAGGTATCTGTGGGTGGATACGAAAGACTTGTTGGAAAATGAACCTAAGGTTCAAGCATATAGAATGAAGGCAGTGTTGTTTGGCCTCAGCTCTAGTCCATTTCTGCTGGCAGCTACTATGCAGTACCATTTTAAGAAATATTCTGAAGTCTATCCTAACACTATTGAACACAAGGAAAAATTTTTATGTTGATGATTTGCTGTTCCGTGGATAATACAGAAATGGCTAAACAGATATTCATGGAGACTAGAGCTATAATGAGGGAGGCTGGCATGGAGCTTAGAAAATGGCAGACCAATCATTCTCAATTACAAGAGTTTATGAGTCAGTCCTGTGTAGTACCTGATGCAGCAGAAAGTATTGAGGATTCTGGTATTAAGGAGTTGTGGGCAATAGACGCAAAAGTGCTTGATATTGCTTGGCAGCAAGGAGAGGATTTGTTTACCTTCAATGGGAAATTTTTAGTAGAGCTGGCTGAGAATGAGACAAGGTGGACAAAATGTACAGCTCTTAGTTTGGCTTCAAAGGTCTTTGATCCTCTTGTATTCCTGGCTTCATTTGTGATAAATTAAAAATTTGGTTTCAGAGCCTCTGGGAAATTGGACTTGGTTGGGACCAAGAGTTACCTGATCATACGGTGGTAAGGTGGAAATATTGGTTCAAAGAATTGGCACATCTTGGAGACATTGAAATCCCAAGATGGTACTTTGGAGAGTTGAACAATAGTTCAGACAATTTGGAGCTGCACATCTTTTGTGATACAAGTGAGGAAGCCTATGCAACTTGTATAGTATTTATATAAGAGGCACATTCAAAGACGAAGTAAGTTGCAGGTTGGTTGCTGCAAAGAGCAGAGTAGCACCTTTGAAAAGGCTTTCTGTTCCAAGGTTGGAATTGATGGGTGCAGTTATTGCTAGTCGGCTTGCAGTTACAGTGCAAAAGTCTTTGGCCCTTCATGAAATTCCAAGCTATTATTGGACAGACTCCACTATAGTTTGGCACTGGTTAAGAATCCAGGCAAGAAAATGGAAACCATTTGTTGCTAATAGGGTGGAGGAAATTCAAGCACACACAGATCCCAAGCAATGGAAGCATTGTCCAGGCACCCAAAACCCAGCTGATTTACCAACACGAGGAATTTCAGTGAAAGATCTTGCACAGTCAAGTTTGTGGTGGAATGGGCCAGAGTGGCTAAAACTTGGAACCGAAAACTGGCCTAATCAGCCTATTGTAGGAGAATGCCAGGCTCAAGAAGAATGGGTGAGTGAAATGAGAAAATGCACTGTGAACAGTTGTCAAGTTATGCAGCAGGACCCCATATTGAGGCTTGAGGACATTAGCAGTCTGAAAAGGTTGTTAAGAGTGACAGCATAGGTATATAGATTTACCAACAATATTAAGGGAGAAACAAGAAGGGAAGGAATTCTGAACAGTAAGAAGATTCAGCAAGCCAGGCAATACTGGGTGGTGTATATATGCAGAAGGAAAAATTTGGTAAAGAGAGGGAATTAATTGCTCATCAGCCGTCCATTACAGGTTCTACGAACACATTCTGATCTCAAGGGTTTGGATATGTTCTTGGATCAGGATTTATTGAGAGTAGGAGGTAGACTACAGTTTTCTGGCCTTCCAGAGGAGAAAAGACATCCAATTTTGCTACCTTCTGGGGGGCACTTTGTGGAACTATTGATCCTGGATACTCATCATAAGTTGTTACATGCTGGAGTTAGAGAAGTGATAATAGAGATCAGACAACAGTTTTGGATCCCCAAAATTAGACAAGTAGTGAAAAAGGTCTTGTATAAATGTGTGGTTTGCAAGCGTTGGAGTGCAAAGCCTTATTATGAAAGGTGGCTCCACTTCTAAGAGAACGGTGTGTCTATACTGCCCCACTTGATGTGGTGGGAGTAGACTTCGCAGGTCTAGTCTATGTGTATGAGCAAGGAGAGTCTAACAAAGGTTATATGTCTTTTCACATGTGCTACCACCAGAGCAATCCATTTGGAGTTGATAAGCAACTTAAGTAGTGATGTATTTCTTTTGGCATTTAAAAGGTTTGTGCACAGAAGGTGTTTCCCAAATAAAATCATATCGGATAATGCAAAAACCTTCAAAAAGGCTGCAAAGAAACTCCAAGAAGTTTGGTCCTTGCTAAAAGAGGAAGGATTCCAATCCTACTTTTCACACCAAGGGGTACAGTGGGAGTTTATTGTTGAGAGAGCACCATGGTGGGGAGGATTTTGGGAAAGGCTAGTAAGAAGTGTAAAGTGTCCATTAAAGAAACTTTTAGCTAATGCTCATTTGAGCAAAGAAGAATTCTGCACTGTTTTGTGTGAAGTAGAAGCAATGGTGAACAGTAGCCCCATCACTTTTGTTTATAACAGTATGCAGGATGCAGAGCCATTGACACCAAATCATTTTCTTTGTGGTAAACGATTAACATCAAGCCCCAGTGTGCCAGAAGACTTGCAGCCTATCCAGAGCACTCAAGGAGAGTTAACTAGAAGGTTCAAGTACCTTGAAGAGCTATAAGATCAGTTATGGAAGAGGTGGCAGATGGAATACTTGCCAGAACTCAATTATTACCCATCAGGCAATGTAAAGGGCTCCAATGCAAATTGTATCAAGGTGGGAGAAGTGGTAATGATTGGGGATGAAAGACCAAGGCAATGCTGGAAGCTTGGCATAATTGAAGAGTTGTTTGTTGACAAAGACAATTTAGTTAGGTCTGCACTGGTAAAGACTTCAGAAGGAAAATTAAAGAGACCTATACAAAAACTCTATGCTTTAGAAATCAGCAAAAACAGGGAGAGTCAAGATGAAACATTTGAGTTACAGCCTCATGGAGAAGGTTCGGCTAAACTTGCAGAAGGTAATGACAACAATGCCCCTTCGGTGGGGAGTGTTAGAAAATCTAGAAGAGGAAGAACCATTGTTGTCCCAAGGCGATATGATGACTAAGCTGATTGATGCAGCATTGCTTGTATATATTAAGTTAAGGTGTATATATATATATATATATATATCCATCTCATAATTGTAAGGTTAGTGAAAAAATCACTTAATTTAGAGCTAGCATTTTTGGGCTCTTGTGGCATCATTGTTTGGGCACTCTTGTGGCATCATTTTTTGGGGCGCTGCGCGTCTTTTCTACTCGTTTGTGGAATGCGGTACTTACAGGGTGTGGTCTTATAGAGAGCTCTCTTGCAATTCAGTTTGGTTGTTTAGATACAAGATTGTTGCATCGTGCAGTAGTGCAGGTTGTGTTGTTGTTGCAAGGTTTAGAAAGAAGACCATAAATAGTGCCCCTTTTGTTTTTTATCTTAAATTCATGCAACTGAAGCCTAAGGTAGGCCCACATCGAGTCAGCAACCCTGAGGTAGGACCTAATAGGACCTCCAAGTCCGTAAGTTTTTAATCTAGCTTAACTTGGGCTGTAGGTTGAACTGGCCCTTCAGAGCTTGGCCGTTCACGGCTCAGCTGGGATTTTGAACCCAATAAAAAAAAATAATAACAATAACAGTGAGGCCCTATAAAAATCCCAAAGTCAATCTGTAAGCAACTTCACCTGAGGATCTCATCAACTGGGAATCAGAGAATATTTACGAGCCTATTTTCACCTGCAAGATGACCTTGACTGAGCTCGAGGATCTCAGGAAAACCACTCAAAGTGGACTCTTTCTCTGTTCATACTCAGTCCTGCGAGAGAGCTGTACAGGAAGTCTCAACTGCTTCCCAAGCTGTGTACGGTCATGAGAGGAGAGATGGGTGGGTGAGAGCCAGGATAGACCATCGAAAAATGCTCCCAGTGTTCAGATCGAAGCAGGACATACTTAAGAGCTTTTCAGGTTCGAGTGGCTGATGAAGAGGCTGAAGCCATCGTTAATGCTCATAAGAGCTGAAAGTCCTCATAAGATCATAATATAAGATCCAGTGGTGTAGTGCTAAATAAAGAAGTGAGGGAACGCATTTTGAAAGTGTTACTCAGATGCGGGGGAGGGACAATGGCGAGCGCGGCGAGCCCATACAGCTGGGGGTCCGGGGGCACTGTAAGCCGCCCCCCGGGAAATCTTTTGAAATCTGACCAATTTCAGGGATATTTTGAGTTCATATGCACTGGATATTAGGATATATTCCAAGGTTGAAGATGCAGTATTTCCAGTGTCATTAGATATATGACATCCAGTACGATCAATAAAAATAGCTAACAACTGGGAAACTAAAAAAAGAGTTAACAACTGGTACGCCGTGGTGACTGTTTCACCAGATCTTTATAGGCTAGCATTGCCTCAGTCGAAGCTAAAAGAAATGAAACAGTTAATGATTCTTTCTCATATTTCTTCTAGGGGTGGGAATTAAAATTTCATGACGTTAGACGGTTAGAGATTTGTAAGTTCGGATTTATTTGAAATAGTGAGGGAACGCCGTTCCGTCTACCAAAAAAAGTAAGGGAACGCCGTTCCCACGCGTTCCCACAGCACTACACCACTGATAAGATCTTATGAGGCCACGCTTTTCAGGGATCCAGGAAGAACAGGCGTGTAAACCTACACGTGGAGGTGGCAAGTCTCCCGCTACTCGATCAGAGTAGAGCTGGTGAGCCGCGCCTATTCTTTGAAGAAAAACTTAAAATTCTTAAGTTTTACGTGAAATCTAAAACTTTCTTCAGCACCCAGAGGTGTTGAAACACGCAAGAAAGCAAGGATGAGGTCAGAAAAGCATATTTTAGACTAAATCATATGCAGAACAGCTGCGCGCTTTGGTTTGGGTGCACTGAGGCTGCGTTAGGCAGTCTTCAAATCAGAAAATCGCGATTTTGACCATGAAAATGAGATTTTTCTGAAAAGTTGCAAATAATAAACCCATCTTAGAATTAATTTTTACATAGGAATACATATTAGCCACTTTGTTTTTCCAAAATTTCAACCCTGAACCCAGAATAAGATGTCCTAATGCGCATGCTTTTGTATTTTTTATGATGTTGACACATGACTATTGTCTGTTGTTACGTATTTTTCACTTTTTTTTCTTAATTAAAAATCATATTAATAAAGACGATTTTTAGAGTAAAAAATGTCAAATACACTGAAAAATATGCTGAATTTTATAACGTATAATATAATATAATATTTTAATTAAAAATTCATCCTAAAAGGCAGATTTTTAAGATGGAAACAAAACGTTTTATATATCGAGTAATAAGAATCTGAAGTAGGCCTCTAGTTCTGCATCTGTATAGCAGAGCATTAAAGTAGGTTAATAATATACGAAAAAAATAATATCTCCCTTATCTATCTATCTATCTAATATATTATATATATATATATATATATATATATATATATATATATATATATATATATATATATATATATATAGTGGAACCCCGCTATCCGAGATTAATTGGTTCCAAGAAAACATCTCGGATAGCAGAACCTCGGTTAACAGGACCATACTTTACATGTTATAAGGCTAACTGGTTCCAGAAAACTAAAAACTGACCCTTAGAACCAAATCCCCCTAATTAACATTATGTCTATGGGAAACTCGTATTCGTTTAGCACGAGGATTTTCAGGAACGCATTATTCGTGCTAATCGGGGGTTACCTGTATATGTATACTGTGTATATTTTTTGTATGTAGGGAGGAGGAACCAAGACCGAGCGCCAGCAAAGAGCCCCCCCCCCCCCTCTATACAAGAGAGAGAGAGAGACGAAATCAAGCCCGCTGAGACTCACGATCAGGGCCCAAGTATGGCACCTCCAGTCCCTGTTATTCCATCACAGTTCGGACCCCCCTTCTCCTAGCTCTAACGATAAACATTGCTTCTTCATTCAAATTATATGTTGTTAAACCAAATAAACGATAAATATCAAGTATTTTTAGGTATAACACAGTACAATGCCTTCAAATTGAAATTACTACTAGTAGAAGCAAATTTATTGACGTCAACATACGATAAATAAAAAAATAAAAAAGGTATGAGACACTCAAGCGCGAAAGACAACGCGAACTTAACGAATTCATATACCAGGGCTATTTAAACTGATTCACCTGATTTCAAATGAGAATATTTTTTAATGTTACAAATACAGAGTGATTTGTGATACATCAACCAAAAGAAAAACTGTCCAAATTTTGTCTCTCACCTCATAAATGCTCTATGTGACTTCCCCTAGTTACACGAGCAACGTCGACACGATAGTCGAATTCCTCCCATACTCGCTCCAGCATGTCCGTTGTCACTGACTCTACGGCAGTAACAATGCGAGTTCGGAGCTCATCCAAAGATGTGGGCAACGGTGGCACGTACACAGTATCCTTAACGTACCCCCAAAGGAAGAAGTCGCACGGTGTAAGATCCGGCGACCTAGGGGGCCAGCTGTGGAGCTCGAAAACTGCAACACACAAAACGCCTTCTGCTGTGCGGACGCCATTTTCACACTGACTGTTTGTTGCTAGGCTAGGCCACGGCGTGACTTTGGAGCCCTCTCGCGGTGATCTTGTAAAACTCAGAGATTTCCTCTTTCATGTGGTGTATGCCCAGTTGATGCATGGTTGATAGGTACGGAAGTATTCTCAGTTGAAATCGGATGAATCATTTTAAATAGCCCTGTATATAACCCCATTGGATTACACTGTGTAACAAAAAGTTGGAAATTTTCTGTTTATCTGTATTTTTTTATTTTTTTTTTTTTTTTTAGTGTTTGTGAACTTGGGTATGATGATTACGAAAATAATATTAGTTTCTTTGTTCCATCCCTTGATTTTTCACAAAACCAAAAAATAAAATTTTGTATGTAAATATCCTACTTATGCTATATTTTAGTTTATTATAAAGCTTTTAGCACGAAAAGCAGGAAGAAAAAACATCCTTTTATCAAATTAAGTCAATAGGTACATCATCTTAAAACAGCAATTATTTAATTAAATCAGCATGTCTCATGTATTATGGTATATTAACTGGGTCATTTAGAAATGATTTTTTGATCGGCTTTTTCTTTTGAGATCACCATCATTACTTCGAAGCAAACACCAGATCGTCCAGATGTAATCACACATCATGGTTGCATCCCACCTTCCCTGATACTTTTTCTCCATAGTTTGAATATCCTGATGGAACCGTTCACCATGTTCTTCACTCACGCCACCTAAATTTGCTCTGAAGAAGTCCAAGTGAGAATGTAAATAGTGAAACCTTCAATGACATTCTACAGCCGTCTTTCAAAATTTTCAATAAAATTTTTAACAAGTCCTTTGTAGTTTTCACTTCCGGTATTTTCCAGAAACCCATGTACTACAAGCCGAAATGCTTGCCATGCATTCTTTTCAACAACAGTCATTTTGTCTTCTAACTCTTTGCTTGCCAGCATCTGCCTTACTTGTGGTCCAACAAATATCCCTCCTTTGACTTTGGCTTCAGACAGTTTTGGGAACACTGATCGTATATGTTGGAAGGCATCACCAAGAGTATCCAAGGCTTTCACAAATTGTTTCACAAGCCCTAGTTTAATATGTAAAGGTGGCAGCAAGACCTTGTCTGTTTGAACAAGAGCATTGTTTATGATATTGTGAGTACATGGGCGCCCGCAGGATTTTTTCCAAGGGGGGGCAAAATTTAATGTATTAATAGGTAGGGACCGGAGCAAGCAAAAAACTTTTGACCCCTTAGGAACCAGCAGGTTAATTCTAAGCAAGTTTAGTGTTGCATTTTCTGTAATGGAAAATGCAAATATATATTGTATATACATACAATGCACATGATAACAATCATTTATTTTATTTATAACAGAAACATGATAGAATGAAGAAAAAAGCACACTGAAGTAAATGTTGTACCTAATTTGAAAACGGTGTTTTGAGCATCACCTACACTGCTCATTTGAATAGGAATTGTGGTCGTCTGCGGTCACTACCAAAATTATGAACAACCTTTTCCATAAAATCAGTTTTGTTGGAGTTGATTTTCTCCCGGTGAACAAATAAAAAGGTAGCAACCTTTTATCATGCACACAAATAAAATTTTTCACCCTTTAGGAGGCAGTTGGATACTTTTCAGCAAGTTTAGGATATAAATATTTTCTTGGCATTTCCAGAGGGGGGCAAGCGCCCCCCCTTGCCCCTACTTGCGGGCGCCCATGTGTGAGTATCATGGTTTAAATGCTCTCTGGCAGATCATTCTCTCCTCACATAGTGCTGTCCTGTTGCTCTGCTGTCCCATAAACAAAGGAAGCATGAAAATTTTGTATATCCACCTTGCAATCCAAATAGGAAACCCAGCATTTTAAAGTCTCCACAGACATCCCATTTGTATCTTTCATAGTTGATCTTCTCCACCGAACATTTTCACAGTTTTCTTGTAGGTGAACTAAGTGAGCTACAGGAAATGATGGATATTTATTGCCATTGTGTACCAAAACAGCCTTCAAACTCCCTGTTGAAGCGTTTATGAACAGTCGCCACTCTATTGGATTTAGTTCTACACCCATTTCCTCAAAAAGACCAGCCACATCAGATCAATAACACAAAGACACATGAACTGAGTCGAAAGATATAAAGGTCAGATGCCTTTTCCTGTAGCTTGAAGCTTTGCAGCTATTATCTAACAAATTCCATTCTTGGAGACGTGATGTTAACAGCCCTGCATTGGATTTAGTAAGACCTAGGTCTCTTACTAAGTCGTCTAATTCTTGTTGATTTAGGAAGTGCGGAGACTTACTTGATAATGCTCCTTTGAAGTCAACCTCGTCATCCTGCTCACTAGATGATTCCACTTCTGAAGTTACTTCTAAGGAAGGTAGATTGGGAATTGGTAATTCTTCACTGTGTGGAACTGAAGCAATGGAAGATGGTATGCTTGGGTATATTATATTTCTTCGATCTTTAGTTTTCTTGTACTTTGCAATGTCAACCATGCAAAAGTAGCAGTCATCATGGTAGTTATGGGCTCTCTCCAAACTCGAGGAATTGCAAATGGCATAGACTCACGACTATCACGTAACCATCCTCCCAATGTTGATCGGCAGCTACCACAGCAGAAATGGGGTGCCCATGATTTGTCTTCGTTACCTAGAGGCATTCCAAAATAAGTTTCATATGCTAAGTAAAACTTAGTGCCAACAACAATCTTGCGCTTGACCAGGTTTGGGCCAATGTAATATCTGCAAACATAACAAAATGAGTCTGGACAGAGCTTACAAGCCCTAGTGCTACCCATGAAAATCTGAAAAAATTTAATAAGAGTTAAAAATTATTATTAAAACAGTGAAATATATATACACTAACAAAAGAAAAGTTCAGAAAACTTTCAGTATATTTAATATATGCAAAATCATGAACATTCAAAATTTGTATTTCTATAAAAATCTAGTAACAGTAGAGAAAAACTAATGCCAAAATTAAAATCATCATACCTAAATAATCGCAGAAACATTGTGAACATAAAAAATTTTTTGTTACAGGGTTATCAAAAATGAATTTAAAAATTGGCTTTTCTTGCCTTTTTTTGAGCAAAGTCATTATCGAACTGAAATCTCTATCAACAGAAGTGAAAGGTATGATAGTCACTCTTGGCATATTTTTTATCTCATGCAGTTTTTTTATATGAGCTAACTTGCTGAAACTTCGTTCAGCCTCAGCAGCAGTGACTGGTAAAGAGCAAAAAAGACGAAGAGCGATGCAAACTTCACTGAATACTGGCTGCAGCTTTTTGGCGTAAATTTGATTCAGCAAAATGAAAGGAGGTAGTTCAGTGTCTTGGTGGAATGCACGACAAATTCGCAATTTATCATGAAGCGTAGCATTCTTCCTAAGAACTGTTGTAGAATATTCTACATTGACGTTGTATAGATTCTATGTGAGGTCGATCGCCCCAGTGAGTATGCCAAAAAATTCTTTATGTTTTACTTAATTATTCGTTCAGTATGAAGCCTCTGAGGCACCAAGCGGCTCCCGGGCCCCAGGTCAACTGTCCCTTCTGCCCCCTCCCCATGCTTGGGCTTTGTTCACGATGACATTTTTTTTAATTTTCAAAAGATTGTATAGGCCTAGTGTGTAAAATACATATATGTGTAATGAAGAATAGAGGGAGAAGTGTGTTTGAGGACATGCTGGGCTGCTCAAAGGGTTGATGAGACACGGAAAAAGATCAGTTAAAGAGGACTGTGACAGGAGAAACGGGAGTTCCAGCACTCTCTGTTTCCTACCTGATGTCCTACCCGGAGTACTTCCCTGGTTGATTGGTATCTACAATCTCCCCCTCCAAATATATTTACCTTACCTTAAATTTACCTTAAAGCGCTTCTGCCTCAAGGGTGCGCTGCTCCCACGAAGTCCGCTCAGCGCCTCCTGAGGCGGGGCCACGACGGGGTCGCCACCCTTCTTTTCTCTTGCTCCTGCCACACGATTTGGTCCCCTATTGAATTTGTGAGGGCTGGTCTGGCAGAGGAATACCCTGACACTGTGGGTTGGTCGGGTATGTTGGCTAAAAACATGTCCAAGTGTTTTTTAAAAGTATCTACTGGGACTGCACTTATATCTCTAAGGTACTGAGGCAAGGAGTTAAACAGGCGAGAACCCTGCCTAGAGATACTATTATATTGAAGGGTTTGAATCCTTCTCAGACTGTTTGGTGGGAGGTGATATTTTTTACACATTCTGCCAGTTCTTGTTAAGGTGGGCACAATTGGTTCAGTATTGGGGGCAACTAAAAGCCCTTCTAAAATTTTCCAGGTGTAGATTAGGATGTATCTCTCAAACCTTCTCTCTATGGAATAAAGGTTATAATAATGTTATAATGTTTCAGACCAACAAAGACCCTAGGATCCACTCATGGCTGGTCTACCTAACTGTGTTCGTAATCGTGTATTGTGTATGTCCTCCGTGGTGGCGGAGGGGACCTACAATTTTACGTGGGTTCCGAACCACAAGAACATAAGAAACTTATTTAAAAACTGCCGGTAAGTTGGCAACGACCAATTTTTACGAAACTAAATAATTATCAATTTAAAAATAATTAATTATCGGTTTAAAACTAAAGATAGAATCTCTCGGTCCAGAGGAGCAAGTCATAATAGACTACTATCCACAAATATGTTACATTCTATATCTATTTATAACGGACATGCAAATATATCAGATCCAAAGAATCCAGTCAATTTCATTACGGTATCCATCAAGTCACGGTCCATATCGATTGCGGACCAAGTCAAAATTTACAACCATATACATTATCAATTTAAAAATAATTAATTATCGATTTAAAACTAAAGATAGAATCTCTCGATCCAGAGGAGCAAGTCATAATAGACTACTATCCACAAATATGTTACATTCTATATCTATTTATAACGGACATGCAAATATATCAGATCCAAAGAATCCAGTCAATTTCATTACGGTATCCATCAAGTCACGGTCCATATCGATTGCGGACCAAGTCAAAATTTACAACCATATACATTATCAATTTAAAAATAATTAATTATCGATTTAAAACTAAAGATAGAATCTCTCGATCCAGAGGATCAAGTCATAATAGACTACTATCCACAAATATGTTACACTCTATATCTATTATATAACGGACATGCAAATATATCAGATCCAAAGAATCCAGTCAATTTCATTACGGTATCCATCAAGTCACGGTTCATTTCGATTGCGGACCAAGTCAAATTTACAACCATATACATTACAATATATACACTTACGAGGAAAAGTGTAGGTGTGGCTGTAAAGACTGTACAGTAATGTAGAAATGTGTGTGCACCCATTATGGGTCTCCCATTTAAAGGTGTTTGTAGGGCAAGTGAAGATCATGAGTTTTTCAATACCTCACAGTACTATGGGGGGCACCGCTCGGCAGAGGAATCTCTTTAAATGGGGTGTGTAAGGACAGAGAGTATCCCCTAACCCAAGACGCTGCCTCCCTATATCCCACAACACTTGTGTTGAGCTGTGGGATCTATCCCCACAAAGCCTTAATTTTACTACCTTAAACTATACCCTTTCTATCAACATGCGCGTCCAATCGATTCTTAAACATGTTTATAGACGTGCTACTAATTACTTCTACCGGCAAACTATTCCAGCTATTTACTATTCTATGCGTAAAAAAGTTTTTCGCAACTGCTGTCTCGAACCTTCTACTTGTCAACTTACACCCGTTATTTCTAGTCCTATTATATTGAGATATTTCGAAAAAGCTATCTCTATCTAAGTTATCAAACCCATTCATAATTTTGAAAACCTGGATTAGATCACCCCTTAACCTCCTAGTCTCGAGTGTAGTCAATTTTAACTCTTTAAGCCTATCCTCGTACGACTTTGACCTAAGAGACGGAATCATTTTAGTTGCTCGTCTTTGAACTCTTTCGATTTTGTCTATATCTTTGCGCATATGCGGATTCCAAAATTGGACCGCGTACTCCAAATGGGGTCTAACTAATGATTTATAAAGAGGAACTATAATATCGCGCGATTTGTACTCAAAATTTCGAGCTATAAAACCTAACACTTTGTTCGCCTTATTGACCGCCGCTGTACTTTGTTTCGCTACTTTTAAATCACCAGTGACTATAACTCCTAAATCTTTTTCCTGCTCTACGCTTGTTAAATCTTTCCCTGACATACTATACGCAAAATTACCGTTACGCGAACCTATATGCATAATTTTGCACTTATCCACGTTAAATCTCATTTGCCATGTGACTGACCAATCAACGATTTTATTCAGATCTTCCTGAATTTTACCTCTATCTTCGTCATTAATCGCCCTACCACCCAGCTTCGTGTCATCCGCAAACTTTGAAACTGTACTGACTAGGCCGACATCTAATTCGTTAATATATATAAGAAAAAGCAAGGGGCCCAATACAGAACCCTGAGGAACGCCACTCGCTACATTAGCCCAACACGACTCCGCTCCATCAACGACCACCCTCTGTTTCCTGCCTCGCAACCATTCTTCTAGCCAATTTATTACTACACCCCTGATTCCATGAGCCTTAGTTTTTTCAATCAGTCTTTTGTGCGGCACGGTGTCAAACGCTTTTTGAAAATCTAAATACACTACATCAACCGCCCTATGGAAAACTGATGAGTGGGTAGTTGGGAGGTAACGAAAATGGTTCACTGAGTAGGTAGGTAGTTAATCTAACAATTATTAAATTCCTTTTATGTCAATAACTGGGTGGAAGAAACCAATTGGTTGCTCACCAGAGTTATTCTCCACACTAGTATTTATATACTGTGTGGGAGGAGCGTGCTCGGTAATGGAGATACATTACCGCTCAACCAACCGAGGAATAAACCAAGACAACGCTGGTACAAGAAGCCCCGCGAAGAGGAGAACAAAGGGGGAACGAAAACGAAGAACGGGGTGAGAGGACGTACCAGCAAAGTACGCTCTCGATAATAACACAACCGGAGAAGGGAGAGACTCCAATAACTAAAAGTAAGTGACTAATTGAGTTTTTACACCAGTAAGTTATAAGCATTAAATTAAGCTGGGTCAGACAAGTTAGGCCTACATTGTGGCCTAAGACCCAGCATCAACTCATAGCTTAACAAAGGTGAAGGTAGATTGCCCTAACCTAATTCTTGTGAGGAATCCTACTGTGGACCTCAATTTATCTGCCCGCTCTGGACCATTTCCGGAATCTCTAGGCTGACCCCTCTAGGCTAGACTTGATCTACTCTATAGTTAGACTGGAGATATAAGGGGTGGGTTAATTGTGGACCAATTCATACAGAGCATTTTTCGCATTGGTGGTCCGTGTGTGGGGAATTTACAAACCTTAACCTTACTTAACAAAAATTGCAGAATTAGGCTAAATGGTCTAGCCTAAGCCTAAGCCTAAGCTAATCAAGCCTAATTAGGTCTACAACCTAGGGCCTAACTAGGAAACATTTACATTTAAGGAGTCTCATTCTCTTATAAGCTTAGACCTGAGTGACATAAGTACTGGGGGGGGATTAAACCAAATTTAAACTCGACTGTTTTGTCTGTGCTCTCTCTTCTCTGGTAATTTCTTCTTGTCCTCTATTTCATTACGATCCCCAGTTAAACAATTTTGACTTAGACATGGACAGTGCGGAATTGAAAAAGTTAAAAAAGAAAGGGGGGCAAAGTTGGGAGCTGTTACAAAGGCTGTGAACACTTTTAACAATATTACACAACAGGTAAGGAAAATTTAGAGAGTGTAATTATTAAATTGGAAATTAAAAAGAAGGAGATAATAGCCATTAATGAGAGTATTTCAGAGTTAGTTGAATCCGAAATGGCTGAAGAACAATTGATAGACCTTTACGCTGATGATGATGATCAAGTAAGCTCAATTGAACAGCAAATAAGGAGACTACAGTCTCGTTTGACTGACTTAACACCAAAAAAACCTAATTCTGATTTTAATCAAAGTAGGGCTAACCTTCAACAAAATTTAAGTGGCATGCTAAATCCTGAGTCACAAGAATTGAGGGCTCAGTTACCCATTTTGCAAATACCAACATTTGAAGGGGACACGGTACAATTCCCATCTTTCATTGACAAATTTGAGAATTTAATAGGTAATAAACCTTATATTTCAACTGTTGAAAAGTTTAGTTACTTAACTAGTTCCCTTAAAGGCCCAGCCTATAACCTGATAGCCTATTTACCAGCCATAGGGGATTCATATGAAGTAGCTATTGATCTTTTAAAACGTAATTACGTTAATAAAGATGTGATTATATATGAATTATCTCAACAAATTTTTGAATTTGCACCCATAAAAGATAACCATAGTGATATGGAAAATTTTTATACAAAACTAGAAGCTATTATAGGACAACTGGTTAGCAATGAGATAGATATTAAAACTTCATCTTGGATTATACAAAGCATAGTACTTAGGTGCCTTCCTTCGAGGGTTAAAGATAATTTAATTCTAAAGACGGGAGAAAATTATCCTAATTTAGAACAAATAAGAAAACACTTCCCCAATATCCTAACTAATTACAACTTGAGAGATTTTCCAACACATAAGACCCAGACTATGGATAAACCAAAGACTGTTCCCAGAGACCAACTAGCTACAGCCAAACAGACAAAACTTGATACTGTAGAATCAAATGTGACCAACTATAATACACGAACACCTACATTACAGAACTTTAATGTAACTGCTGCCTCAACTTACACACCACATTGCAAATTTTGTGCAAGTAATGAACACAGTAGTACTGGGTGTGACAAATATTCAGACTTTAACCAAAGGGCTAAAAGATGTGAACAGTTGAACCTGTGTAAAAAGTGTACTGGCCAGGGACATTATAAGAAAGACTGTAAATCTAGGTTAAGATTCAAGTGTAAGTTTTGTAAAAGTTTACGACATGTCTCATCAATGTGTGATTCACCAAAGTGTCCAAACAATAGTACTCAAACTCAAAAGATACCTCCCCCAAACAAAGGTAATCAAGAAAATGCCACTTTCATGGGACATTCTGCTTGTTCAAACAATGTAACAAGAAACACTGAGATTCTTTTACCAACTATTACTTTGGACTTAGTGAATAGTGAGGGTAGTACCACTCCAGTGAGATGTCTTATAGACTGTTGTTCTCAACAAACATTTGTTTCAAAAAATGTAGTTAATAAATTGGGTTTGACACCAAACCCGAATGAACAAAACCTCAATATTGCATCCTTTGTTAAGGATAACTCGGACAAAAATAGCTATAAGACAATTGACCTGGAACTACATTTAGGAAGTAAATTCAAGAAAATTGAAGCAGTTATTATTTCTAAAGTAGGACAAAACAAACTGGTTATACCCAAACTAGAACAAACCATAAATCATTTGGGAAAACATTACAAAATAGCTGATAGACATATCACTAACAACACAGTAGCTAACATTGAAATGCTAATAGGGGCAGATTATATTAATCTTATTCATAAGGGCATAGTAGAGATAGGTAATGGTATAGCTATTCAGACTCCATCAGGGATAGCCCCTTTGGGTGACCTATCAGAATACAACCTAGACCTAAACCAAAACAGCTCATGACCAACAAATACTATGTGCCTCAACTCAGTCCTACATAACACCTGTAAGAATAGCAACACTTTGAATAATATTATCTCAACTGAGAACATTAATTCATCATTATCAAATGAAACTTTGGATGAGGCAATTCAAACTTTATGGTTGCTAGAATCTGTGGGTATACATGACACAAATCAAACTTCAGAAGATCAGTTAATGGTAGAAAGATTTGAAGACACCATTCAGTGCAAAGACAATAGTTATTTTGTTGAGTTACCTTGGAAAATAAATTGTCCAACTTTAAGAGACAATCTCAAAGTAGCTAAAGGACATTTATATAAAGTAATGAAAAAACTCAGACAAGATAATAATATTGTAAAGTACAGTGATGTCTTCAAAGAACAGCTACAGAAAGGCTTCATTGAAGAAGTAACAAATAACCCTTTTAAAAAAGATGGTTGTCATTATTTAACCCACAGGGGGGTTTATCGACAAGATGCCCCAACAACAAAACTCAGAGTAGTATATAACTGTAGCCTCAAAGACAGTGATAAACACAGTTTGAATGATTGCTTGATTGAGGGTCCTAATCTCATTTCTGACCTTGTGAAGATCTTACTGAGGTTCAGGTTAGACAAATATGCCGTACAAAGTGACATTTCAAAGGCATTTTTGAGAATAAATCTTAAAAATGAATATGATAAGAACCAACTTAGGTTCTTATGGTTCAAGGATCCATTTGATTTGAATAAAGGGTTCATAACCTATAGATTTAATGTTGTGTTGTTTGGAGCCAATTGCTCACCTAGCCTATTAGCATTGACAATTAGACATCATTTAAACCAGTTTAATAACTCTCTAACATTGAACTTCCTTAAGGAACATTTTTACGTAGACAATCTAATAGGCTCAACGACAACAAAATCTGAATTATCTGAAGTCTATGAACACTCTCAAAACATTATGCAACAAGGTAACTTTGAACTTAGAGAGTGGATTTCAAATGATGAGGATTTAAACAAAAGATTTTAAAGGATAATAATGGTCTTACTGAGCCATCAGACAGAGTTAAAACTTTAGGTATGAACTGGTATTTGGATGCAACTTCTAACAGTCATGATTCAATCTGTACTAAAGGTTTTAAACTTGATGAGGAAGCAAATACTAAAAGACAAATATTATCAGAGGCTTCCAAAATTTTTGATCCCATGGGTCTATTCCTGCCTTCAACAATAAAATCAAAGATTCTCCTCCAAGAAATTTGGAGGACAAATGTTGGGTGGGATGATCCAATAACAAATGAAAATCAAAAATCTTGGAAGAAGTTAGCTACTGATTTAACAAAAGTGCAGAACATTAAAATTCAAAGGTGCTGTGGGTTTAGGGATAAGCCCCAGAGACTTCATGTGTTTGCTGATGCAAGCACACAAGCTTATGGGTGCTGTGCGTATCTTGTAAGCCCTACAGAAAGTCATCTAATTTATGCAAAAGGGAAAGTAGCACCTCTCAAACCTACCCGAACCATACCTCAATTGGAACTATTGGCTGCTACATTAGCCATTAAAACCATTTCATTGCTTAAGGATGCTTACTATGATGTGTTTTTAATTCATATCCACGTCTGGCTTGACAGTCAGATTTGTCTTGCCTGGATACGGAATGATAGCATTAATAGTAAGAATATCTTTGTAAGAAATAGGCTAAAAGAAATAGCTGACGCTAATGAAAGCCTACAAGTAAACTTTCACTATGTTCCAACTAAACAGAATCCAGCAGACTTTCTGACCAGAGGTTTATCCTACAAGTTGTTGAAGTCAAACAAAACTTGGTTTATGGGACCAAAGTGGCTCTGTGATACAGACCAATGGCCTGTGGAACAAGTTAACTTGACATTAAATTTAATCTTTTCAAATGAAAAGGTTGAACCAATCACTAATTATGAACAGTATTCTGATTTCAACAAACTTGTCAGGGTGACAGCCTACTGTTTGAGGTTTGCTCACAACTGTTTAACTACAATTAACAAACAGCTAAATAAAAACAATCATAATTATACAGAAGTTGCAACCCAATACTGGATAGGCCAAGCACAACAAAAAGAGTACAATAAAGAGTTAGAATTCTTAACTAATGGGAAACAAAAAAAAAACCTGTACCATCAGTAGTTGTGGATCTAAACTTGTTCAGAGATGAGGAAGGCCTTCTAAGGTGTAAAGGGAGATTAGACAAATCAAAACTGTCATACAAAAGCAAAAATCCAATCCTTTACCTAGATTTAGCTATTTGACAACATTAATCATCAGAAAAACACACAATGATGTATATCATATGGGGTACCACAGACACTAACTACATTAAGAAAACTTATTGGATACCCAAGGGAAGGATCACTGTTAAAACAGTCCTGAGTGAGTGTGTTACATGTAGGCGTATTCATGCTAGGCCCTATAGGAAACCAAATCCTCCTGCTTTGCCAGAGGAGAGAGTTACTCTCAACAGACCCTTTGAGACTGTAGGCATTGACTATACAGGAGCATTGACTGTAGGGGTGGGTGACACTGAACAAAAAATGTACATTGTACTGTTTACATGTGCTGCCTCACGAGCTGTTTATTTGGATGTTGTGGAGGACCTAACAGCAGAATCTTTTGTTGCTGTCTTTAAGAGATTCTGTGCACGACATTCAGTACCAAAGACAGTTTGGACTGACAATGCTACATATTTCAAAGCTGGTGAACAAGTCATCCACGACTTGTTAAGCAATGAAATCACACAATTATATATACAAAATAAAAACATAAAGTGGAAGTATATTCCGGTTGCCTCTCCTTGGTATGGTTCTATCTGGGAATATACAAACAGTAAAGAATTGCTTGAAGAAAGCAATTGGCAAAAAACAGATACACTTATTTGGGTTACTCACTCTCCTGGCTGAGATTGAGAACATCATTAACAATAGACCACTCACTTATGTGAGTGACAACATTAATGACCCAGAACCATTAACTCCAAATCATTTGATTCGGGGAGAACAAGTTAGTCTCCTGCCGGACTACAATATAGACTCTTCAGAAGACCCAAACTGGACTCAACGACATGATGAGCTCCAGACTAAGTTACAACATTTAACTAGAGTTAAAGCTCATTTCATTAAACAGTGGAAAACTGAGTACTTGATGGGTCTAAGGGAGAGACAAACAAATGACTAAGAAGGATTGGTCTGACACAATTAAGGTAGGGGACCTTGTTCTCATACATGACAGTACTCCAAGACAATACTGGCCTCTGGCTAGAGTTTCAGAACTCAGACCAGGGGCAGACGGGGTAACAAGAGTGGTCAAATTAAGGACTTCAACGGGTGACACAACAAGAGACATTTCTCTTTTGTACCCTTTAGAGTCTGGACCCAAAACAATGGACTTTGGAGAACCTTCTCCACTGACAGTAACAACTGGAGACACTGAACTTCCAGTAACTATTCCTTTGACAGTAGGAGTGGTAACGCATCCTACTACAACATTGACAGACACAAGACCTCAGCGACAAACAGCATTAAAGGCGCGACTATTTTTACAACAAAAAATAGATGCTGGGGAATTGTAATTTTATCTTCTAACTTTCATTTTTTCTTTTCTTATGGTAAAGACCATAGACAGTTTCATCCTATGGATGTATATTTTCTCTTCTAATTAAATGCTACACCTTCTCCATGAGAAGGTGAGGATAGGCACTGTTAATCAGATTAACAGGCATTTACAGTTAAATAGTTAGCTAGTCTACACTCAGACAAAAATTGGTGACAATGACACCAAAATTTTTATCTCCCGGGGCCCCCAGTATATGGAAAACTGATGAGTGGGTAGTTGGGAGGTAACGAAAATGGTTCACTGAGTAGGTAGGTAGTTAATCTAACAATTATTAAATTCCTTTTATGTCAATAACTGGGTGGAAGAAACCAATTGGTTGCTCACCAGAGTTATTCTCCACACTAGTATTTATATACTGTGTGGGAGGAGCGTGCTCGGTAATGGAGATACATTACCGCTCAACCAACCGAGGAATAAACCAAGACAACGCTGGTACAAGAAGCCCCGCGAAGAGGAGAACAAAGGGGGAACGAAAACGAAGAACGGGGTGAGAGGACGTACCAGCAAAGTACGCTCTCGACAATAACACAACCGGAGAAGGGAGAGACTCCAATAACTAAAAGTAAGTGACTAATTGAGTTTTTACACCAGTAAGTTATAAGCATTAAATTAAGCTGGGTCAGACAAGTTAGGCCTACATTGTGGCCTAAGACCCAGCATCAACTCATAGCTTAACAAAGGTGAAGGTAGATTGCCCTAACCTAATTCTTGTGAGGAATCCTACTGTGGACCTCAATTTATCTGCCCGCTCTGGACCATTTCCGGAATCTCTAGGCTGACCCCTCTAGGCTAGACTTGATCTACTCTATAGTTAGACTGGAGATATAAGGGGAAAAATTCTAAAAGATTAGTTAAGCAAGATTTGTTTCGCCTAAAACCGTGCTGCGTATTTCTAACCAGATTATGGACTTCTAAGTGTTCGACTATACGATCCCTAATTATTGATTCCAGTAGCTTACCTACAACAGACGTTAAACTGATTGGCCTATAATTTCCCGCCGCACCTTTATCGCCTTTCTTAAAGATAGGTGTTACGTTTGCTAACTTGAAATTATCTGGTACGCACCCCTCAGAAATAGACGCATTAAAAATCTTTGTTAGCGGCACAACAATGCTATCTTTTAATTCTTTTAGTTGTATGGGATATATGGAATCCGGACCCGGTGATTTACGCGTTTTCATTTTATCAATATAGCGCATTACTTCCCCTTCACTAACGACAATATTATCCAAAATATTACCATTATCAAAAGGTATTATATCTATGACCGTAGGGATATTCATTACATCTTCTATAGTAAAAACTGACGTAAAAAATTCGTTTAGCAAGGTAGCCATTTCCTTGTTTTCAGAGACTAGATCTCCATTTCCATTTTTTAATGGACCTAAGACACTTTTTACTGGATTTCTATTATTGACGTATTGAAAGAATCGCTTGGGGTTTTCTTTACCGTCACGAGCTATGGAGATTTCAAATTCGCGTTTTGACTTTTTTATTACACTTTTAGCTTCACGCCTTAGAGATATGTAGTTGTTTCGTAACAACAGATTATCTTTATCGCACTTGTATAGCCTATAAGCCCTCTCTCTACTCTTTATAATGTCTCGTACTCTAAAAGTAAACCACAAGGGCTTGTTGTTTACTTTCGCACGCTTAATTTTGTACGGTACACATTCCTCATTTATAGTCCTAAATACCGTTACGAACGATTCCCACATTAGTTTTGCGTTGGAGTTCCCCATTACGTTTTCCCAATTGACGTGTGAAAATTTATTTCGAAATTTACTAAAGTCTGCGTGCTGGAAGCTAGGAATTTTAGTCGAGTTAGTTGGTTTCGAGTGACTTACTGAGAGGACAAACTCTACCATATTGTGATCGCTATTGCTCAACGGTTCTATTACTTGAAGATCAGTAATTAGCCTATCATCCGTAGTTATTACTAAATCTAAAATACTGTCCAACCTCGTAGGTTCCCCAACCTTTTGAATAAGAAAGCTGTCCTCGAGAAAATTAACTAAACGATTACCTTCCGCGTCTCCCTGCATTGTATCGTAATTCACGTTGGCGCAATTAAAGTCACCCATAACTAAAGCCTGCTCACTACCGATTATTCTCTTTAGTTCACGATATAACGCTTCGTCCGTAGCAGCTGTTTGATTTGGGGGCCTATATATAACCTCAACAAGAAGTTTGAAATCGTTCAATTTAAGTTCTGCTATAGTCGAATCTATCGGTTCTGGAATTGAGTGCTTTACTTCTATAACGTTCGCAATATTATCTTTGATATACAACATAACACCGCCTCCTCGCCTACCTATTCTGTTTTTAACAAAAAGTCTATAACCTTTAATTTGATACTCCCCTACAAAGTCACGTGTTTCAGTGCTAAGCCACGATTCATTTATCGCAATTAAATCATAGTCTTTACAAGCAATTAAAGAAAAAAATTCGTTTATTTTATTTCGTAGGCTACGAGCATTTAAGGATAGAACCTTCAAATTGTTTGTAATTGCGACACCTTCGCGAGCGCGGGGGAAATTTGTGGAATTTACGCTGGGACCGTTCGGCTTACGGCAGCCTGAAAAGAAGAGACAGTATTATGAAATAGTCTTCCTAAACGCGCAGCTCCAACTTCATTAAGATGAAGTCCATCTTCGAGGAACAAGTCCCTCCTGCCGTAGAAACTGTTCCAAAAATTAGCAAAATGCACTCCTTCCTGTTGGCAAAGAGACTTTAGGTTATTGTTAATATAGGTCGCCTTGCTGTAGAAATCGCTTCGTTGGATAATTCGAGGAAGTATACCTGTTAAAACAATCTTATTAGTTTTCTCCTTTAATCG
Organism: Bathynomus jamesi; assembly: GCA_023014485.1. NCBI lineage: Eukaryota > Metazoa > Arthropoda > Malacostraca > Isopoda > Cirolanidae > Bathynomus > Bathynomus jamesi. The sequence goes on from JAJOZX010011044.1 coordinate 85,477, forward strand.
CTCTAATAAGTCCCTGTACCTAGCCAGCAGTTCTTCCGATCTAGAATTTAAAACGTTATTAGTACCGACATGAATAACATACGTTGTGTCCTCGGCGGTACTGTCTGTAAAATGGTCAACATTATTAGTTATATCCTCCACCCTTGCACCAGGGTAGCAGTAACGGCGCCTACGACGAGGGTTTCTCCCACAGAATTCCTCGAGCTGCCCTCGAACAATGGAATCACCAACGAGTCGTATTTCCGGTTCATCAGTATCTTCGAACCCTAAAACAGAAAACTTATTGCTTGTTATTACTGGTAGACAAGGCTTTGCTTTTCTCAATGGGGCTCCATTTCGCACTCGAACGAAGGGTTGGGAACTAGGGGAAGAGAGAGGGCTATTAGTACTATTTATATTATTAATAGAAACCGAGGCAGGAGGGGTCGTAACTGGAGTCTCAAGGGATTCTAATTTTGCCGTCAGGAGCATCACGCTTTCTTCAAGTCTCACCCTTGCCTGCCTCTCACGGTCTAATTCGTTCCTCAGCACTTCCATGCTTGAGCACCACCTGCAAACTAACTGATCATTATTATTAGCCATTGTAAACGCGTAAGCAGCAAATTTCCCTTCACAGCGACTGCAAGTACTTGACGGGGGTGCCATGCTTTTAATTAGTTTAATTTGTTTTTACTCACCTGTTGCCCATCAGGTTGTTTAATATACAAGGTAAATATCCTCCTCATTGATATATATGTGTGTATATATATATATATATATATATATATATATATATATATACATACACACACACACACATATATATATATATATATATATGTGTGTGTGTGTGTGTGTGTGTATATATATATATATATATATATATATATATATATATATACACAAAGGTGGGCACCCGGGCCTCAAAAAGGACCGACGGTCCCGGTCCCGGTCCTTGCCTCAAACTGGACCAACGGTCCCGGTCACGGTCCTTTCTGAAGATAGGACCTAGGAACGACTCGGTCCTCGGTCCTTATATATAATATAAGTGAAAAATTTGATTGAAATGAAAAATGAAATTAAAGACACCGGAAATCTTTAATTTTATTAACAAATTATAATTAATACAATACATAAATGATGAAAAAAAGTTATTAAGTTAAATGCTTGAGTTTCCCTTCAAGAAGACTAGCATTTCAAAATGGCTGTCACTGAGTCCTGACCGTTTCGACTTGAGGACGTCCTTCCCCAAAGAGAAGAGCCTCTCCACGGCGGCACTGGATGGGATAGGCGTGTTAAACTTGATGAACAAGTCCTTCAACGCCGGGCTGGGGAACGAGTGAATTTAAATAGCCAAACAAAAAATACCTGTCTTCAATACGCCCGGTAAGCGTCCTCCTAGACATGGAGTGTTGGCCAGGGACACAGGTGCTAACAAAGTCCTTCCACGAATCGGAGTCGACGACGTCGAGAGGCAACATGTTGCCCACAAATAAGGTGATGAACTAATTAAAAAGAAATAAAAATTTGTTACGTTTCATCATAACTGACTGACATTTGAGTGTAATTTAATGATTATAAATACTTCTAGACAAAGTTGTAAGATTTTTAATTGAATTTACTGACCTTCTCTTCAAAGAGAGCCTTGGTGACTCTGGACGGTCCAGCCATGGCCTCCCGTATAGTCGGCTGAACCATGGTCCTCTGCCTCTTGTCGTCGGGGCGCTCCTGAGGGTCTCGCCGCGTCTTCTTTTTCTGGAGCTCCACCCCGTCCTTGATGCACTGGTCGAACTGGTTCTGGACGTGAGGGTGGCGCCTGGAGACATGTCGCTTGAGGTTGTTTTGGCTCTTGTTGCTTGTCGAGAGGATGTTCTTGTTCGGCAGGCACAGCAAGCACTTGTACTCCAGGTTCTGCTCACCCTTGGGGCCCAGGTATTCAAAGTATTTGTCCAGGTACGGCCAGGGATTGCCGGGTTCAGTTCTTCCGCTAGGAGCTCCAGTTGCTTGACTTGAAGTTGAAGCACTAACATCAGTAGATTCTTCGTCTCCTCCAGGTGTTGAAACAAGTTTCAGTTCAGTCTCAGTCTCTTTCTGAGTCTTCTGGAGGAAACGATCCATCTTCTTTAGAACTTCAAATAATCACTAAACACACTAAAATCACTAAAAAAGACCGTCCGGAATTGCTTAAAAATGGACCGTCGCTCCTCATTTCGGTCCTCACTGAGAAAAGGACCGACTTTCCCGCTCACGGTCCTTAAAAAGGAACGAGTTCCTGGAGTTCGGTCCTTTTGGAACTCGGTCCTGCCCACCTTTGTATATACAGGGCGTCCCAAAAAAATGTATACACACTTTAAATACTTATAAAGGCAGTGTTTATTAAAATACATTTCATTTTCAAAATGTAATAGAATCTACAGACATTATTTAATTGTTTTGTCAACGCCTGTTTTCAAACTGACGTCCGTTCTGGTCCAGGCACTGCTGATAACGCGAAGCAATGGAATCGCAAACATCACGAAACATTTCGTTTGGTATTTGTGTGCATTCTCGTTCAATGGCTGCTCTCAATTCAGCGACAGTTGCAGGTTTTATAGCGTAGACTTTGTCTTTTAAGTATCCCCATAAAAAAAGTCTAGTGGTGTGAGGTCTGGTGAACGCGGAGGGTATTCTACGAAACCCCTTCGTCCAATCCACATCCACATCGTGCCAAGTACCACTCGCAATACTCCACTCTTCGGTCCGGATCATCTTCATTAATAGCATGGACTAATCTTGGAATGTAACTTTTCCATTGACAGCGCTTCAAAATGCGTTGGACAGACGATTCTGAAATTCCTACCTCAAGACTCGCTTGCCGCACAGATTTTCTTGGACTTTGGTGATACGTTTCCAGTACTCTTTCTTGCTTTGTGGGGCTTGTCGATGTCCGTAGTCTTCCGGAACGCTTCTTGTGGACATTCTGAACAGTTCCATCGGCTTCAAACTTATCTCTAATTCGAGTGATGGTAAGTCGCGTTGGTGGATCTGTTTGAAACTCCCTCCTAAACTGTCTTTGCACTTCAACTGCGTTTTCACACTTCCAGTAGCATTTTAGAATGAATTTCCTTTGTTCAAAGCTTAGTCTGACTGCCATTATTAATTCTAATGGGTTTAACTTGGAAAGAAAGAAACATCAATTGAGCTATCAGCTGTTAAAGTGTGTATACACATTTTTTTGGGACGCCCTGTATATACTGTATATACAGAATTAACCTTTAGTTTAAAAAATTGATGACTATCCCACAAATTAATCTTTTTCTATAATAAAGTAATAATTTTGCAGAAAATTGGTTTAAGGGAGACTCATGTAGAATTCTCAAATTTTAAATTTGAATTTTATGAAAATCATGATTAGTTTCAAATTTCGTATTATATTATACTTTATTATCTCGATGTAAGTACGTTATATATATATATATATATATATATATATATATATATATATATATATATATATTGTGGCGGATCCAGGGGGAGTTCGGGGGGTTCGATCGAACCCCCCCTAAACCAGAACCACTCTAAACCAAAATGCCCCGCTCACAAAGCTAACTGACTGAACATACAAGTTATTTTACAAACCACACTAAAAGCATGTAATATACCCTTTTGTTTCATTTGTTTCAGATCGTTAGTCGACCCTGTGTCTTACTTTAATACTCAAAAGTCTAAAAAGCAATATTCATTCAAAGTATTTATTCAATAGAATTTTCGGTTTACAATGTCAAGAAAAGTTAAACAGCAACCAAGAATTGAATTTTTTGGTCCATCAAGTTTGCTCCATCCCACGTCAGTGGCAAGGTTAGTAACTGTATTGTAAACTAAAACAATGACTTAAAAAACTACTTACAGTTACTGATCGATTGCTCATATTAAATTCATTGTCTCGCGTTTTGACAGTGATGAAGAAGACACTCTACTCCGACTGCAAAGAGGATTCGCAGTACCACCAGTAATAGTTTTGCAAACTATTACAAGTCAGCTTGTCGTACAACACGTGTTCCGTGTTGTACGACAAGCTGACGACAAGCTAATACGACAAGCTGACTCGCAGAAAACCATTTTTCTTGTTTTGATATATTTGTAGAGAACCGACAAGAAATAGACTAACAGGTAGACAGACAAATTCTTTCTTCCACGCCATCATCAAACATTCTTAGAAGACACACGTGGTCAAGGAATCAGAAACAATGAAAACGTCTGTTTCTTCCCAAAAGGCTCGCGAACGCGAAAGCAAGCCCTTATCAACCAAAAGACGCGTAGGAGTAGTTTCAGGAAATGCCCGCGAAGGTTCCGCGTCACAGAGGTTATATAAGCAAGTTTCCACTGATACACTTCCTCACTCATTCTCACTTGCTCACTTGTCGCTCGTCATATTCTCGTCTTGGTCTCCACCTTCGCGAGCAGAAACTCGTCACGTCAACCGCCCTCCGGCTTCCCGCCGGAGGAGCGGCCTACTGTTCCTTCAAGGCTTTCGATCTATCGTCAAGTAAGACCTTCCGCCGTCAGCCTGCAGAAGCACTTCTTCGAAGCCCAGCGCCGTTTCGACTTCAGCCGGCTTGTTATTCAAGCATCATCTCAACTCTACACGAAGCGAATCAACACTTGAGGCGACCGGCGCCCGTTGAACAAACTTCAATGGGATGGTCAGCATCACCTCGGGCCTACCGTCTACAAGGTCAACCTTCAAGTATCTCTTCATCTACAGAGGTATTTGGCATTTCGGGCCTACAGTTTACAAGTCAACACAACACAACATCACTAGTGCGCTGAACCTCTGGTCCACTCCGGAGAGGGCGATCGGTTACCTGCGTGCCGCCGGCTTGCTCGATCAGGGTGGGCTGACTGGCTAAACAACAACAAGAAGAAGAAGAAGAAGAATCTATTCCATCCAGAGGTATTTTCAACACAGTCGGTAAGCTCTCTGTGCCTCGTTCTTAAGCAATGCTCGCTAAACCTACAGAGCGTAATCGCAGCAACGTGATTAAGCTATACCTAAAGTGCTTTCAATATCGTTCAAACTAACTCTCGTTGAAACGCAGTAGGCCTATTTCATAATCCAAGTGTCATTAAATATTTGATTGTGCATCAGACTAATTCTCTAATACAAACCCGCACTAGGCTTATATGGAAAACTGATGAGTGGGTAGTTGGGAGGTAACGAAAGTGGTTCACTGAGTAGGTAGGTAGTTAATCTAACAATTATTAAATTCCTTTTATGGCAATAACTGGGTGGATGAAACCAATTGGCTGCTCACCAGAGTTATTCTCCACACTAGTATTTATATACTGTGTGACAAGAGCGTGCTCGGTAATAGATATACATTACTGATCAACCAACCGAAGAAAAAACCAAGACGACGCTGGTGGAAAAAGACCCAGGAAAAAGGAGAACAAGGGAGAACGAAAACGAGGAACGGGGCGAGAAGACGGAACGAGAGAAGGGAGAAGAACGGACAACGAAAAAAGATCCCCACCAGCAAGTACGCTCTCAACAATTAAACGAAAAAGGGGAAAAGGGACTCTAATAACTAGCAGTAAGTGACTAATTGTGTTTTTAACCCAGTTAGAAGTAAACGCATTAAATTAAGCTCGGTCAGACAAATTAGGCCTACATTGTGGCCTAAGACCTAGCATCAACTCATAGCTTAACAAAGGTGAAGGTAGATTGCCCTAACCTAACTTGGTGAGGAATCCTACTGTGGACCTCAATTTATCTGCCCGCTCTGGACCATTTCCGGAATCTCTAGGCTGACCCCTACAAGGCTAGACTTAATCTACTCTATAGTTAGACTGGAGATATAAGGGGTGGGTTAATTGTGGACCAATTCATACAGAGCATTTCCACACTTATTTCCTGTGCTCAGTTCAAGTGTCATTCTAATTCCTAATCAGTATATTACGTAATCCATTTCAGTGTACCAAATCGTACGTGCTTAATCTCTATGATTATTAGGCTGTAAACATTTATTCCATGTTCATTCATGCATAACCTTTAGCCTACATAATCAGTGTTACGTATTCTATTCAGTGTACCAAAACATACGTGCTTAATTTCTATTATTATTAGGCTGCAAACATTTATTCCATGTTTATTCATGCATAACCTTTAGCCTACATAATCAGTGTGTTACGTATTCCATTTAGTGTACCATTTATGCGTAACTCTAGCCTACCTAAATGAAGGTCTATTCCATTTACAGTGTACTAAACGCACGTGCATTCTTTGTCATTACTAGGCCCATTCAATGTTCCATTTTGCATGCCATTAGCCTACCATAAATGAATGTATCACTTGACAATTAAGCTCTTAACCATTTCTCTTATTGGCTAAGCGCCATGTCATCTTAGCATAATATAAAGGCTGTTAAATAATTGTTATTCACTATAATTACTGTCAGTCATTTGTTATTCACTGTGAACAAATAACCGATTTATTTTCTTAATAAAATACAAAACAATAAGGTGCTTTTTATAACCTTAACAATATTTGCTTGGGTGTAATCCAAGCTGGTGACCTCGAAGTAATTCGTATCACTCATAAATATTATAGTGGGCCTACTCCATTAGCCACCTTCAACCGGTGATACTGTAGGTAGGGTTGCCAGGCGTCCCGTATATACAGGACATGTCCTGTATTTAATGATTTTGTCCTGTGTCCTGTATTGACTTTATCAGGACGCCTTAAATGTCCTGTATTAAGATTTTTTTTAAATAAATTGCAAAATTCAGCAGTTTAGAGGTGTACGATTTGGAATTTTCAATATTTTTATTTGTACTACTTGTACTCATAATGCTAATGTTGAGCGTGTTTTCTCGTTAATGAATGTTCAATGGACAAAAGAACGAAATAAGTTGGATGTGACCACAGTAGAAGCTATGTTACAATGTAAATGGAACATAGACTGCCAGTGCAAGGAATTTTATGAGCAAGTTCTGCAAAACAAGGACCTGTTAAGGAGAGCCAAGTCATCAGTGAAATATAATTAAAGGTATGTGATTTAGATACTTATATTTTACTTAGATAAGAAATTGATATTTTGGTAACAGGGTCTCGCCTGCGTAAAGTTAAGCTGATTAAATTTTTAATTTAACCCAGATGACCGTGTTACCAATATTTTTTAGTATATAAGTTTGTCCCATGCAGTAATATTATTTTATCTCAATTTACGTATGTATATGCAAATTAGAAATCATTTGAATTTAAATTTGAGCAGGGTGTCCTGTATTTCTATTTGGCAAATCTGGCAACCCTAACTGTAGGATATCATAAATTGTTAACCCAGCCTGTCATTATAACCGTCAATTTGCATCAATTAATCACTAGCATTAAATTAGTCATTATCACCTCAACGGCTAAATCTAGGCCCACTATATATTTTACGGTTAAGACTAAAAACTAAAGTAAATCTTATTTCGTCAGTACATAACTTAGATGTTGTAAAAGCTAATAAACTTGAACAAACACACCGCAAATTGCTTAAAAACGCGTTTCTGGGAGCCTTAATTTTCAAAAATTTCTTGGGGAGCATGGCCCTGGACCCCCCTAGAAGCCTTCGGCGTTCGTACCGAACCCCCCTCCAGCAATCCTGGATCCGCCCCAGATATGATAAATATTATTTCTATTTATTAAGTTTATTATATAAACTTAAACCTTATTACAGTATATGACTTTGATTAGCTTCCGACCGAATTGTTCATTCTGACGAAGGTCAAGTTTTTCACTCCACTTTAAACCTACAGTTTAACGTGGAATCCAAACCACGCTCCACCAACAGCCCAGCGTCTTAACCACTAGGTCACCCAGGGTACCCATTTATCTACCAACCACTTTCTTTATCGTGTGGAAGGATGAACAGCTGGGTTTTGCTGCGCGCCGGCTGCTGTCACCTGGTCTCGAACCCGGGGCGTATGGATTCGTAGTCAGCGACACTAATCACTACACCACCGAGGCGCCTATTAAGTTTATTATATATATTTATTAAGTTTTGCAGATACCAGCTTTTTGACAAGTCGAAATTTGTTACAAAGATTGTGATTGACCAAAATTGGTCACATGGGAAATAACTAACCAATCTGATACGACCACCTAACTTAGTGTAATTTTGTCTCTGTAAAACTTATACTGTATATTAGAGATGTACCTTAGATTCGGTATTTCGGTGAAAAAATTAGGATATTTGGTATTCGGCCGAATAGTTTATATATGTTTTATACCAAATATTTGATAATTAGGGTAAATAATTTGTAATTTAGGAAATGGAATTTAAAATGTATTTTTTTATTTCAAAGAATAATTACAAAAAAATCCAACTTGGTAGAATGATACCAATAAAATAAAAAATGAACAAGCAGTAATAATAATTACCGCAAAACAAAACCTAATAATAATTGGAATTTAAGTTAAGCAAATTATCGTATAGAAAATTAGTCTTTCAGCAGCATCAGGAGCTAAACGATTACGTGTGTTGGTAATTATATTTTTCACAGAACTGAAGAGCTGTTCACTTCGCACGCTTGTGGGTGGCGTGATGAGATATTTGCGAGCGAGTACTAATAACTTCGGGAATCTTTCGACATTATGGCGCCATTAATCAAGATGGTTCGTGTCACGACTGACTCATAGATGTCTAATTCTGTTTGACAATTTTGCTAGCTACTTTTGATAGGTGGAGGCGCATCTGATTGTGAAGACGTAGCAACCTCATCGAAGTAGCTCCATAAGTCAACCTTTGGCTTCTTTTTCGAAGGTTCTTGATCTTCTTTTGAAACAAAAGCAGTTGCTTCATCGCCATGAGTTATAGTACGTACATGTAGGACCAGCATTAGATGATGCAGACATAGTGATTATCTCATTTTTTACAAACTCAGTCACTGTAATGCAAGCAAATTTTAAACGAGGATCTAAAACCTAAACAATCATGCAAGTAATGTCTGGCTTCCATTGCTTGAAGCGATTCTGTAAATTTTCTATTAAATCTTTCTTCAGAGTATGAATACCTGTGTCATCAGTTACGTTGCACAAAAATACCACGAGACCTGTTACATCGGGAGACATCATGGAAAGACGAGAAGAATCAGAGGAAAAGTCATTCGTTAATTTTTCATATGAGCTAAGAAGCTTTACAACACGCTGAATTAGAGTCCATTGATGGTTACTGAAGGTTGGTATGTCATAGTCCGAGGCATATGCAACAACTGCAGCTTTTTGTTGAAGAAGTCGTTGTAGCAAAGAGAATGTAGAGTTCCATCGGGTGATAACATCTCTTATAAGTTTGTTTTCGGGTAAATTATGTTGCTTCTGGATTTCCTTAAGCCTGCTACAGGCTAGAAATGAATGATTAAAATGCAAACAGATTCGGCGTGCAATTGCATATATATCTGAAACAAACTTCTGGCTAAGAAGGTTTTCATTAACTGCAAGCGCTAAAGTATGATTCGCACAAGCAACAGAAGTAATTTTGAGAACGTGAACAACTTTAGTAATATTACGGCCACTGTCGTGCACAAGTGCATGCACACGATCGCTCTCTATTGACCATTCTTGCAATATAGAAGTCAATGCAGTTGTAGTGTTTTCATGAGTATGAGAACCTGGTAGATTTTTGGTGGCTAAAATATACTGCTCAGGAGCAGTCTCATTCAAATATGATACAAAATAAAGAAATTGAGGGGGGGCGGGGGTCCGGACGTCGCCCCCCCCCCTAGATCCACCCTTGCTGTTTTTGCTCACATTTACTATAAATTCTATGTGCTTCCAAACTGATAAACGCTTCAATTTTTTACACTGACGCCTAATAACCCAAACAAAACTAATATTTGGTATGCGGTGAATTTTAATATTCGGTACATACCTAATTTATATATATATATAGGGTGGTCAAAACGTCCCTATCTATTTTGCTAAAATAATAGTATTTTGGGATAAAAATGTAATAACATAATTAGATGCACATTTATTTATCAAACTTAGGTCTAATATTCGATGTGAGCACCATCAGTGTCTGCAAATCTCAAATCTCTCCACTGCATTGCGGAACACATTCTCAAGCTTCTTTGACACTGGTTTCCAACCGGTGGACCATGGCCCACTTGCTTGTCTTTTAGCATTATGTTAATAAATGTTAATAACAAAAATTTGCTTATTAAACCTTATTTAAACATGATACCAGCTTAGCAACATGGGAGGTGGGCCATGAGTTATTCGAATCAGCTTTAGTAAAGTCATCGCTTCAAAAAGGTTGGGAACCACTGAATTCTATGAGATCATTTTAGCGACTGTCGGGACGATGAGGGTTAGCAGATTCTGCAGGTCTGTAATTCTTGTTTTGTAAACCTAAGACTTTATAAAAAAACCCATGCAAAGGAAGTCTAATGGTGTTAAATCCGGACATCGTGCTGCCCAGGGCCTGTTTCCACCACGTCCAATCCAGCGATTTGGTAAGAGCTCATCAAGGTACGCCCGAAAGATATTTGCATAGTGACATGGAGCTCCATCTTGTTGAAAGACAACACTGTCGAGAATGCCATTTCAACGAAGCTGGGGTTTAAGAAACTGCTGACGCATGTCAAGATAAATTGGCCCTGTTACCGTAGCTTCTGCAAAGAAAAAAGATCCGCAAATCTTCGATTTTGTCATACCCAACCAGACATTAACTTTGAGAGAATCTCTCTCTCATTCGTAGTACTCGGTTGGTTTTTCACTCGCCCAGATACGGTATTTATGTCGATTAACCTTTCTGCATGTGTGAAATGTCGCCTCATTGCTGAAGAGAATGTGGTTTAATAAGTTTTCGGTGTGAACTTTTTCAATCAATTATGTGCACATGGAGGCTCGTCTTGGATAATCCTCTTCGTATAACTCATGTAGCACTTGACTATGGTAACTTTTCTTTTTTAATGTTGATTTTAAAATCCTTAGAACAGTCGTTTTTGGTATGCTCAGTCTACGTGATGCCGTGCGAGTTGACATTCTAGGATTTGTTTCAAAGTTCTCTTACGAATTCAACATTTTCTTGAGAGGTGCCCGGACGTCCAGATCTTGCCTCGTCATGAACAGATCGTATTCTTTTAAATTTATTGACTGGCTTGCGAATTGTTTTGTTTGTCGGTCCTGGTTTATGAAATCTTCTTTCGAATTTTTCTCGAATTTCTTTGCATTTCTTTCCGTGGACACGTAGTGTTACTACCATCACATTACAAAACATTACAAACACAATCCAAGCAGATAACACGATAGAAATACAGGCAGTTAACATTAAAACACGCGCAAAACACAACACCACACTAATCAACATTTACATCCCACCAGATAGTTCACCTCAGGTGCCAGCCAATTACAATCCACAGTTACACAATCTGGCCTCTCTCACTAATGTCATCTTAGGAGGAGACTTCAACGCCAAAGACACTAGTTGGTACATGCACAACCAAAACAACACCAGAGGCGCCAACATAGCCACACAACTAAACAGCCTCTTCATTCTTAACAATACAGAAGAACATACACACATACCACATCAAGCAGGATACTCAAACTCCTCCCCAGACATAACGTTCTGTTCCCCCTCACTAGCAACACATACACAATGGAGAACAGAAAAACAACTGTCATCAGACCACCTGCCCATCATCATTACAGCACATTCTACACTCTGCCCCAACAGCCTTAGGCACACTTACAGAAATTACAAGAAAGCTGATTGGGAACAGTTCAAAATACAGACTGAGGAACAATTCACCACATTAAACAGCACACCCATCATAAACATCAATACAACACTCAAGACATTTAATCAGATTATCAATAATGCAAACAAATACATACGCAAGGGCAACATTAGGAAATACAACCCAAATTACACTAGAGAAGTAGCCCACCTCATAAGGCAACGTAACAACCTAAAATATAACACACAAACACCACACACAGAAGCCATAAAACAGCAGATACAACAGCTCAACACAGAAATAAACAACAAACTCAAAGAAAAACAAACAGAAACATTCAGGGAACTCATAACAACACTAAACCACTCCACAGATACATCCAGGCTATATAAGACTATAAACAGCATTACCCACTCTAACAGCGGCATTCACACCTCACACGCGGCTATCTGTCGCAGCCAAAATAATATCCCAACATACACACAACAAGCTAACATTCTAGTTAATCACTACGCAAAGATAAGTTACTTAAACAGAGACAACAACCAGAAACGCGCACACAGACAAACAGCCAGACACAAGAAAACCTACAGACTCGACACGACCATTACACACTTCAATACAGACCAGACCACCAAGATCATCAAAAACATTAAGAATTCGAAGGCTACTGGACCAGACAACATATCTAACATACACTTTAAACACTTGGGCCCACAAGGAATACTAGCTCTCACAAATATCAGCACATATTCATACCAACACTGTATAATTTCTGACATATGGAAAAAGGTAAAATTATTACACTACTCAAACCAAACAAACATCCAACAGAACCAGCTTCCTATAGACCCATTACTTTACTATGCACACCTTCCAAAGTAACAGAAAGACTAATCTTACAAATCACCAACCCACACATACCACTATCGCCTACTCAACATGGATTCAGACCTCACCACTCAACCACGACATTACTCACTAATCTCACGCAGCACATCATGGATGGCATCAACTCCAGACGACCAGCTCAACGTACACTATTAGCAACAATAGACATTAGTAAAGCATTTGATGCTATCCCACGCTTCCCTCTCATAAACAAAATACTCAACACAAACATGCCCAATAACACCAAAAGGTGGCTGAACAACTATCTTTCAGGAAGATACTCACATGCCACATTTAATGGCAAGTCATCCAAAAACAAGCTTTTTCCGAACGGGGTCCCTCAAGGCTCTGTTCTCTCACCAACACTCTTCAACTTATACATGCATGACATTCCAACACCCATAGATAACAAGCTTACCTTATCATCATATGCAGATGACATCACTCTAACATCCACCCACAACAACATCGACACCGCTACAAATAACCTACAAACATACATAAACAGTATACAAGACTGGCTCACACACAATAGACTCAAAGTAGCGCCCACAAAATCAACCATCACCTTGCTTACAAGCAACACAAAAGAACACCAGATAATTTCACAGCTTACACTAAACAACATCAACATTCCACACACTCACAGGACCAAAATACTTGGGGTCACATACAACACGTCATTATCTTTTGCAAACCACATTCAGGACATTAAAAACAAATGTACGTCAAGACTTAACACGTTTAGGGTACTAACAGGCACAAACTTTGGACACCAGCAGGAAACAACATCACTCTTATACAAACAATATATTCGCTCAGTTATGGACTATGCTAGCCCATGCTGGGCACCCATTATCTCAAACACACACATAAACACCTTACAGACAATACAAAACAACGCACTTCGTATCATTACAGGATGCACTCAAACAACACCAATAGAACACCTGCACACTAGGGTGTACCATTTTTGGGTCATTTTCAAAAAGTCAAGGTCCAGGAGTCTAATGTTGTGCCAAATGATGTCCTAAACACGAATTTTACAGGCATTTTCTAATCCGACAAATTTTGAATCCCCCACACCCCCCCTTGAAATTTTGCGCATCCCCTTTTCCTAAAAACCCCATATATCTCAAACACTATCAACTTTATCGAAAAATGTTATAGAATAAAAATGATTTAGAATCAAACGTTCTATTAGAAAAATTCATCAAAATAGAAATTTACTTAATTTTGAAAATTTTCATTTATTTTTTAAAAATTTAAATTAAAATTTTTTTTTGCTTGCAGTGCCTTCTTCTTAAATAAGGTGTTACCGCCACCTTTGAAGCATCACCCCAATGCAGCTTCGCGGCGATGGGCTTTGTATTTGCTAGTTATAATGCAAATCATAATTAGTTTTTATTATAACTAGCCTATACAAAGTGAGGACAACCTCAAAACTATATATATATAAAATAAAGCTAAAAATTAACACTTTATCTATAGTTGTGAGGTCCCATCGTTTTTTTTTTTCCTTTATTCAACACTTTCCTCAAAAAAATAAAAAGAAACAAGTTTCCTAATTAGAAATCATTGATATAAGAGCTTTTTAAACATAAAAATAAGAAAAGACAATTTATGGTATATTTAATAACAAAAAAAAATCAGCCTCTTCTAAATTAAAACAATCTCTGCAAATAAAAATACCTAATCTATCTGTTAATGAACTATTCTTTACTGAGTTTCATTCTTTTAAGAGTCTCTTTACTAGGATCAGGAATTAGTCTTCTATTCTCTTCCACAATTTGCAAAAGACCTTGAAATTCTTCTTCATTTTGACATTTGTCATGAAAGTCTTCAACCAGCTTCATTCCTCTTTCAGCGGTATCATTGACTACTCTAATAGATGAAAGAATGTTTTTTAGTTTGTTGTAGTCATCGACCTCTTCCCATGTTGATGCTGGTTTCTTTATCCATGAGTCTGGTTTTGACCCACAGCATTGAAATAAATGCCATGAAATTGGACCTACTAGCTGATGAAGCTTTGTGTCTTCCTTTAAAATGGGGAAAACAGGTTGCCCACATACCTAATTTTCTGGAACTGGATATTTGTTTAAGGATTTTGCGATCTTATCTTTTTCATCATTACTTAGCGATCCAAAGAAACTCAAAGGGACCACTTCCTCCGTCAAATACCAGTAATGATTGGCAAAAGATTTCAAAGCAGCATTTGCAACTTCCCTATCTTCCTTCTTGTAATTCACCAAAGCATGATAAAACTTCAGATCATTAGCTGGACTATCTAGTGAATTAGAACATAAAAGCCAGTATTTTCCATAAATTAATGCATTAAATAGACACATTCTCTTTAATTTCTTAATCAATGATTCATCATATGATGCTTGGTGGGCAAAAGCATACATTTTATTTGTATACAATATCATTGCCATCCACCTGGCACGGTGCATTGCACCAGGTTTCCGCCAATGACTGTTTTCCCTGGAAACCTCTCCTAAAAGCATTAAAGTTGTTTCAGCAACTTCCTTATAGTCATCACGTGGAAAGCAGTCAGATTTTCTTAAACATTGGGTCATAAATTCTACACATTCTTCCTTTAGGCCTCTTTGATACCTTGATTTAACATCAAGAACATTGTATGTAGATTTCGTATTAATTTTCTTCCATTTAGACTCGCGAAATTCTTTGAATAACTCAAACTCAGGAGATTTACTTGGGCCAGAAATGGTTTCATACACAGCACACAAAACTCTTTCAGCCACATGATGGCGGCATGCTAACCAAATCAATTTCTTTTGCAAAAGTTCTTCAAGTAACTTACAGGAACCTTTCATCCATCCTGAATTGGATGCAGTGGTATCAAATGATACTCTAAAGACATTTTGCTTCAAGTTCCATTTTTCAATACTTTGAAATACAGAAGTGGCTTCAGACAATCCAGTGGAATCATTTATTATAGAAACTGATAAAAGTTTTTCTACATTTGGGTATCCAGTAACAAGTATTGCAAGGCGGTCTTCTTGTTCTGAACATGATTTAGTAAGCAGCTTGCTATCCCAATGTACTAGGCAGTGATCAGGAGGAGTAAAATCCTTGATGCAAGTTTCATATTTTCGTTTTCTTGTCTTTCGAGCGGCTCTTGCAGATGTGGTCCTGGAGAGAGACAGTTTTTCAATATCCTTGCCACACCTAATGGCTACTGCAGCAGCAAAAACAGTCCGTTGTCCAATAGAGAGATTAAGTCTGTCTGCAGTGGAGGAAACCAATGGCGAGGCAAGAATATTTTTGGGGCTGGAAGCATTTGAAGGTCCTGCTGTAGGTTCTGTCGGAAACTCTTCATAGCTGTCTGTCTCAGAACTGGTCGTGCTAGAAAGAAGGGTCTCTGATGTTCTGGCTGTAGCACTCACTTGCTTCACTGATTTATGTTTCTCTTTGCGTTTCTTCTCTTTCTCTAATCTAATGTACTTGCGCTGTACTTTTGATGCATAATCTGCATCTAGCAAACCTAAACATGTTTCTCGTTTTGTTCTTTGATCTTCTAAGAATGAAATATCATATGCTTTCTGAGGCTCAGTTCTCATGCGGTCTTTTTGGATTAATTCAACGGCATTTTGAGAAGAGATGTCAAAAAGGGAATCCATAATTTTCATGAAATTAGAGAGTTCATTTTCAAAGCTTGCTCTTTTTTTGTGCTTGATTAAATTATTATGCATTTCTTCTAGATTTAATAGCATCTTCCTGCCTTTAGGGTTTTTACTAATATCTATAGTAGGAATGCATGCTTTTTGCCATATTATTAGTAGCTTTGTAGAACTTCATTAACAGTAGAATCTTTTGTAACTTTTGGACCCTTATACTGCATTCTCCGTAAATAAATAAAATGGCTTAGAACATCTTTATTGGATGGTAAAACAATTTTAGATGAACTCATAATATCAGCCTGCAAGCGACCACGAATAAAGTCATGCTGTTTTGTAGCTATTTGACTCATTTTTTATTTATTTTTCAAATAAAGCAGTCTGAAAAGAAACAATAAGAGTAAAAACAATGCTTGTTTATTAAAATTCAATGTAAAAAAGGATTTTTAAATTTGGATTATACTCAAAATATACTCATAAATAATGTAACTTAAGCACCTTATTTTATATTAATACAATAAGGTGCTCTTGGACAAAAGAAAATGAAAATTTTCAAAATTACGTAAATTTTCATCTTAATGAACTTTTCTAATAGAACATTTGATTCTAAATCATCTTTATTCTATAACATTTTTCGATAAAGTTGATAGTTCTTTAGATATATGGGGGTTTTAGGAAAAGGGGATGGGCAAAATTTCAAGGGGGGTGGGGGGGATTCAAAATTTGTTGGATTAGAAAATGCTTGTTAAATTCGTGTTTAGGACATCATTTGGCACAACATTAGACTCCTGGACCTTGACTTTTTGAAAATGACCCAAAAATGGTACACCCTACTGCACACAGAAACAAAAATACTGAAAGTTAAGGAACATTTAGGCATGAGGGGAACACAATTCATGGCAGCAGCGACAACTAACCCACAACACCCTTGCCACTACATGTATAATCATGCACCAACACCTCGCACCATTAAGGTAACACCAGAGAGAATTATAACCAAATGTTCCATTCCATACCACGCCCCACAGGGAGCGCCGACAATTGAGCGCACGACAATTGAGCGCAACGACAATTGAGCGCTAAATGTTGCCTAAAAGAGACTAACCAACCAACTCCCTATAAACAAGTTTAGCTTGTCGACCCTTCTTAAGTTATGGTCAGTGTCTCTCCTCGCGTCACCCTGTTAAAAAAGGTTAGTTTCACTCCAAGGTGTTTTTGCATTTTTAAATTTATTTTGTTTTTACTCCACTATTGTATTTATTTTTTTAGTCCATGTTATATTAGCAGTAAAAATATTTATTTATTGCATTTCTTTATCTTTATTACTGTGCTTTTATTTCACTTTTTACGAAAAAATGTTAAAATAACTTAAACCAGCCAAGTAAGCTAACTGTGCTCTTAAGATAGAATATTTATATATTTTTTAAAACTTCGTTCTTTTTATCCCACACAGCATGGAGCGGATAACGTCGGAGAAAGGAAAAACGAATATGTTATATGAAGGATATTCATATCGAATGGACAGAGTATTGGCTTCTGGTAAAGAGTCATGGCGCTGTGTCAATGCTCATTGCAGAGGCCGTATTTACGTCATTGAGGATGAATGTGCAACTGAAAATGACCATAACCATGTCCCCAATCCAGCAAAGTCAGCCGCAACTGCATCCGTATCGCAGCTTCGGGAAAGAGCAGCTACATCGAATGATACCCCTCGTCGAATAATCACAGAAACTCAAGTCAATTTGCCTGCTGAATCAATCGCCGTCCTCCCAAAGTATTGCTCTCTTCAGCGAACTGTACAACGTCAACGCAAATGTAAAGGTGATCCAATTCCAGCACCAACCAAAGTTGCAGATATTTCAATACCTCAACAACTTAGTTATAAGTATTCTGGAGAAAAAATCCTTGCTCATGATTCTGGTGCTAATGACCCTGATCGATTTTTCATATTTTGTACTCCTGAAAACTTGACATTAATCAAAGAAAACAAAAATTGGTTGGCAGATGGAACGTTTAAAATAGCCCCACAGCTGTTTTATCAGCTTTATGTAATTCACGTAATTTATAGAGGAAGTGTCCTTCCTATGATTTACATTTTGCTTCAGAATAAATCAGAGGAAACATATCGTCATGCTCTGAATCAAATTCTTCTAATGGACGAAGCAATCGCAGCCAACACCATACTCTGTGACTACGAAAAGGCCTTTCATAATGCTGTGTGTTCAGTTTTCAGTAATGCGCATGTGGTAGGATGTCTGTTTCATTTAGGCCAGGCTGTTTGGCGGAAGATTCAAGCTCTATCTTTGGTACAACTGTATGGTACCAACGAAGAGATACGTAGTTTCTCCAAAATGTTGGTTGCTTTGGCCTTTGTTCCTGCAAGTGACATCATTGATGTATTCGAATCATTACAAGACATAATGCCTGAAGAGCTTGAAGATTTGTTGATTTACTTCGAGGACACGTGGATTGGTAGACCATTTAGGAGAGGCAGGAGAAATCCTCTGTTCCAGCCAACAGTGTGGAGTGTTTACGATCGTGTCCAATGTGAGCACCCTCGAACAAACAATTCAGTTGAAGGTTGGCATCGAGCGATGCAAATGTCATTCGGCCATTCCCATCCAACAATTTATAAGCTTATAGATATCCTGAGACTTGAGCAAAGTCACACACAAAATAAAATTGTGAGACTAGATTCTGGACAAAAGGATAAATCAAAACACAGCAAGTATATTCGAACAAATAAAGCCATTATTGACATTGTTAAGGACTACAGAAACAGACATTGCTTCGATTATCTCCGTGCTATAGCTTATCATATAGACCTTCAAAAGTAGAGAATTCTTGTTTTACTTATTTTAATACAATTTTAATAAAATCTAATGTAGTGTTTTATAACGGCTATTTATTTCACCTTTTGACCAATTGTCGTTGAGTTCAATTGTTGCTGCGCTTAATTGTCGTTGTGCTTAATTGTCGTTGTGCTTAATTGTCGTTGTGCTTAATTGTCGTTGTGCTTAATTGTCGTTGTGCTTAATTGTCGTTGCGTTCAATTGTCTTGCGCTCAACTGTCGGCCCACGGCCCCACAGACATCACACAGTACAGAAAACACATACACACACACCTAATCCACAAAGCACTGACACGACTCGGTCCGAATGCGGTCCTAGGTGCGAAGCCGCCACCCATTAACAGGTCAGAGATCAGCCTGAGCAGATCGGATCGAGTTAATTTAGCACGATTCCGATGTGGACATCACCCCAACTTACGGACATAAAAACACAGACTAGACAACTCCAGAGACGACACTTGCCACCTGTGCCAGGACACACCACAAACAATTGAACACATTATGACAGACTGTACCGCTCTAGCACAACAACGAACACAACACAATATCACCAGTGCGCTGAACCTCTGGTCCACTCCGGAGAGGGCGATCAGTTACCTGCGTGCCGCCGACTTGCTCGATCAGGGTGGGCTGATTGGCTAAACAACAACAACCATCACACGTTCTTGTATCATACATACATCATCATCTATGGCCTGTAGAAAATAAAATGGAAATATCATTATTTCAGCAAAATAGATAGGAACTTTTGGACCACCCTGTATATATATATATATATATATATATATATATATATATATATACGGTTTCTTTCACCCGTGTCCCTCCCCTTTTCCGATTATATCCCTGGCTTCCGTAGGTTTTGCGCTCCCGGTGGCAGAGTCGCTGGGATGGCGCTGCAAATAACAAACTCTGCAAGATTAAACCCAAATTGGGATGTTGGGCCTCTTCCTTCCATCGGTCGCGCCATAAGGAGGTGGGTTGGCCCGCCTCCGTATTGGCCACACCCACCTGACCCATGGCTATTTGATGGCCGGGGATCGGGTGCCCCGATGTCCCGATTGTAACATCGTACTCACAATTGCCCACCTGCTGGTGGAGTGTCCGCTTTACTCTGCGCTGCGCGCA
Source organism: Bathynomus jamesi (assembly GCA_023014485.1). Classification (NCBI taxonomy): domain Eukaryota; kingdom Metazoa; phylum Arthropoda; class Malacostraca; order Isopoda; family Cirolanidae; genus Bathynomus; species Bathynomus jamesi. The sequence goes on from JAJOZX010011044.1 coordinate 105,674, forward strand.
GAGTATTTTCCCTTTTTGGAGAGCGTCGGGCCTTGTGATAGGCTTGGCGCTATTCTATCGGAAGGTCCCTACTTTTCGGTAACCGGGTTGTTCTCCTTCCTCCTTCGCTCCCGTCTTCTTTACCGGTTGTGACTCTGATAATATTTTATTTTATTTTTTTTTTCCTCCTCCCCGTCTATTGTTCACTTCCGTTCGCTGTTTCATAGTCTTCGTCCTGGGTTCGCTCTGCTATCCACCTTTCTTTTGGTGGCCATGAGCGGTCATACTTTGAAACAAAAAAAAAAAAAAATATATATATATACACATACCGGGTGGTCCATAATTCAGGAACCATAGGAATAAGCGTATCTTTTTCTAATAATGTTTTTTCTTATTTTCTTTTTGATGAAAAACATCGAGTGGAATGATACCTGGTAACCTGAGTGGCCATTCGATAGGACCTCTTCGGCCAATCCATCTGTTGGGGAACGTTTTATCAGGGTATTTGCGAACTTGCATGGCAAAATGAGGAAGTGCACTGTCTTGCTGAAAAAACATGCCACGTCGTTTGTTTATCGGTACGTCATTCAGGTAATTCATCAAAAAGAAAATAAAGAAAAAAAAACATTATTAGAACGTACAAGAATTATTATAAAAAAAATACAATTATTCCTATGGTTCCTGAATTATGGGCCACCCGGTATATATATATATATATATATATATATATATATATAGATATATAGAGAGAGAGAGAGAGAGAGAGAGAGAGAGAGTAACGAGCCGATTTCTAAAATTGGGATTTATGGTATAAAGTTTCGATTACTTGAAAAGTCAATAAAGTGGGAAACTTAGAGTAAGTGGGACTCGACTCCGCGTCGCGTGGTTTCAGTCAGTACTCTTAACCACCACGCCATCCAGAATTGTCAAAGTAACAAAAGTAAAAATTGTTTCTTCATCGAAAATCTAGTGCTGTAGTTGAGCTAGCTAAGGAATGGAACTATTCCATAAAATTAACCCAATCACTCGCATTTACATTAAGCACTGTGTCTTCCTTGTGTCTTCCGTGTGTATTCCTTGTATCTTTCTTTTACAGCTTACGGAAAACGTTTTCCCTTTCTCACAGAATTGGGGCTACGTCGTAACCAATGTCGTACCACTGCTTCCCGTTGATCAGCGAAGTTAAACGACATTGGGTCGGATAGTAGTTGGATGGGAGGCCGTCCTCCGCGTCTAGACTATATAGCGACCAGTGGTTCGGATCCCACGTAAAGCTGTAGGTCCCCTCCGTCATATGACCTTAGATGTTGCGAAGGAGAAACATTACATTATCACAGAATTGAGCATCTTTCACTGACATGATGTCATTCCTGACTGACCTTATTGCTTTGTGAGATGTGACATCGGGGCCGTCGTTAAAGGGGTGCAAGGGGCGCGTTGCACCTGGGCCTTAGTTCAATGGGGAGCCATTTTTACTTTATCATAATCTACCTACTGGAAAAAAATAGAAAAAGTTGTTCGAAGACGGAGGAGATGGGCAATCAGGGAATGCTTCTTGTCTCAATAAGAACAGAAATATGAACTTTCTACCAAGGGATTTATACGTAGTCTTTTAAAACTAACTTTATTCCACCAAAAATCGCAAAGGGTACATCATCAAACGACACCATTGTGTATTCAACTCTTTGTGGTGATTGTCTCCAAAAAATAATGGGGAGACTATAGATTTAAATGAACGCTTTAACCATCACAAATATTCATCATGTGGAGCCCAACCTTCGTGTCCATTTTCTAACCACGCACAATATGCTCAACACCAAATTGATTTCAGTAATTGTGAAGTCCTAGAATATGTTAGTGATGCTGTCTATAGAAAAATTGTAATAATTTGCTGTAAATAATAGTGATAAACTTAACGAATTTATATATAATATTTTAAAACAGGTACCGAGGTTTGCGAGGAACAACACGCCATCTTAGTCAGTTAGTTTGTCTTTTGGATGGAGTGAGTTTTTGTTGTTTTCGCTTTAATTTTACTCTGACCGGCAACGCTTCAAGTTTCAAGTTGTACTTCCTTTTAAATATTTTTAGAGTTAAAAAAGGGCTCATTATATTGGCCGAAAACGTTACTTTTTCAATATTTTATTTGCGGATCTATATTTGTAAATTATTACTCTTGGTTGTTACAGTTTTGTTTACTATATACCTCGATTACCTCGTTAACCTTGTTGCTGTTCCGTGCGTTGGTTTCTCTTCACACGAAGGTCAAGCTGGTGGCATCGCTTCTAGGTCTGGCTTGGTGGAGGAGCGAGTTGCTTTCTTGCGCTCTCCACCGTACATAGCCAGGTACACCCAGCTCATCTGGTACCGTCCTGAGCCAGGCATCTAGTCTTCTCTTGAAGACTTCAACTTTGACCCATGTAACGTTTCTGATGTGCTTTGGAAGCTGGTTAAAAAGTCTTGGCCCCCTGACAACCAAACTATTTTCCTTCACTGTTGAGGAGGTCCCTTGTCGGTCCTTTAATTTGGGAACACTACACATCCTGCCTTTCCTATTTTTCAATGTTGTATGAATGATAATTGGGTTTAGTTTGAGGTTTGGTACCAGTTTTTCGATCATTTTCCATATGTAGATTATGGTGTACCTCTCTCTTCTTCTTTCCAGCGAGTACAGATTTAGTTTACGTAGTCTTTCCCAATAGTTGAGCTCTTTGCAGCCATCAATCTTTGCTGTGAAATGTCTCTGAGTTTCTTCTAGTTTATTAGTTTCTTCTTTTTATATGGGGACGTCAAAACTAAGCAGTATTCAAGTTTTGATATAATCAGTGTTTTTAGCAGAGGAATCATTACTGTCCTGTCCCTTCTTTTGAACGTTCTTAGTACCTGTCCCGCGACTCTTTTTGCTTTATTTATCGCTTTCTGATTTTGTGTTTCGAATTTCACATCATCGGTCATTATTACCCCCAGATCGATCGCTTTCGTGCTTCTCTGAATTTCCTGTCTATCTGGAGCATAATATGCACTCTGTTTAAGGTCCTCATTTCTACCATATCTCAAGAGCTGAAATTTCTCGGTATTAAATGTCATGTTGTTGTCTTCTGACCATTTGTATATTTTGTTTGTGTCCCTCTGCAAGGCCTCCACTTCATTTACATCGCTGATTTTTCTGCTGATCTTTGTATCGTCTGCAAAGGATGTTACTATACTGTTGCTGTTTACTCCACTGTCTATGTCTGTTAGCATGATAATGAACAGGAGTGGGGCCAGTACTGTATCTTGTGGCACTGAGCTGCGTACTTCTGATTCTGATACACCTTGAATTTTGACGACCTGTAGTCGTTCTCTGAGGAAGTTATAGATCCATTTTCCCACTTTGCCTGTTATTCCCATATGTTTCATTTTATGTGCTATTATACCATGATCGCACTTGTCGAAAGCTTTAGCAAAATCCGTGTATATAACATCATAGTTTTCATTGCCTTGAAGTGCATCTAGGATATTGTTATAATGCTCTATAAGTTATGATAAGCATGATCTTCCCGATCGGAATCGTGCTGATTTTCGTTGAATCTTTCCAGTGTCTCCAAAAAGTCATAGATTTTCTCTCTAACTATTCTTTCAAATATTTTGGTGAGGTGGGACGTCAATGACACTGGTCTATAGTTCTTTGCTTGAGATCTATCCCCTCCTTTATATATTGGGACAATGTTTGCTCTTTTCAAGATGCTCGGTATTTCCCCGGTGTCTAGGGATTTTCATAACCAGTATAAGGGTGTAGCTATTTCACTTTTATAGTTTTTAATTAGTAGTGCGTTCCATTTGTCCGGACCTGCAGCTGAATGTGATTTCATTTGTCCTATAGCTCTCGCTACATCTTCTTGGGTAAAATCAAAGTATGTTATACAATCTCCTTGCAATTTCTCTTCAAAGAATGCATCTATGTCAGGTATCGCTTTGTCACTTTTTGGGGTACCGAAGACCAATTAATACTGGGTTCTCAATGTTTCAGATATTTTTTTAGATCGTCTGTTAGTTCATTCTTCTCTTTCCTTAAGGGCTCGATAGTAGCGCGCGTTTCTGTTTTTCTTTTCGCATAGCTGTAGAAGTATTTTGGATTTTCCTTTATTGCTTCTACCACCTTTTCCTCTTCCCTGTATGTATGGCCCTTTATCAGAGTTTGTATTTCCCTATCGATACTCTCCAGTTTTTCGTGTATTACCTTCTGGCATTGTTGTCTCGGCAATTTGCTAACTTTGTCGCTACTCTCTTTCTTTTGCGGAACATTCTTCTTTTTTGCCTCTCTAGCCAGTTCGTTTTTCCTTTTGGCTGTGATTTCGGAGCATATTTTTCCAAAGTTCTCAACGTCTTTTCTTCCAAGGTTGTGAGCATTTCCTCAGTTGTCTTATTCTCTAAAGCTGTTCTCCACTCTATTTGGACCATGTGTGATCTGATTTCTTCCCAATTTATGGTCTTGGAGTTTAGGTTAAAAGCCTCAAATTAAATTTGCTTCTTCATTCCGTATGTGTGTTGTCTTTTTAAAGTTATCGCCATATTTGTTGATAACTCGATTATATTGTGGTCTGAGATAATAGTTGGGGTTATTTTTATATCGGTAATCAAGTTCGTGTTATTTGTGAATACCAGATCTATGCAGTTATATTTCCTGGTATTTTCTGTTATCTCCTGTGTCAGCATAAACTCGTTTGTGAGAGCCATCAGCATTTTTGCTTGCTCCTGGTCCTCTTCTCTAAAGCTGTTCTCCACTCTATTTGGACCATGTGTGATCTAATTTCTTCCCAATTTATGGTCTTGGAGTTTAGGTTAAAAGCCTCAAATTAAATTTGCTTCTTCATTCCGTATGTGTGTTGTCTTTTTAAAGTTATCGCCATATTTGTTGATAACTCGATTATATTGTGGTCTGAGATAATAGTTGGGGTTATTTTTATATCGGTAATCAAGTTCGTGTTATTTGTGAATACCAGATCTATGCAGTTATATTTCCTGGTATTTTCTGTTATCTCCTGTGTCAGCATAAACTCGTTTGTGAGAGCCATCAGCATTTTTGCTTGCTCCTGGTCCTCTTTTGTGCCCCCCTTATCTTGTTGTATAAATATATTTCTACCCACCTTTTTGTATTTTATAAATGGAAAATTAAAATCGCCGCAGAGTATTATGTTCGGGGATGGAGAGTTTAGGGACTTTATTAGGTTATGATATCATCAATGGCATCCGAAAATTTTTCATTTGGAGAGTTTGGAGGTGTATAGATGACTATCAGTACCACGTTTAGTTTCTCTATTTTCACTGCAAGGGTTTCCACGAAGCTGTTTGATTTACTTATTACCGTCTCTGTCATATGCCTCTCATGTATATAAATAGCACAGCCACCTTTACGTCTCGTTGTTCTATCCACTGTTAGTAAGTTGAATCCATCGATATGCAATTCTTTCTTATCGATAGTGTTCGCAGTCATCGCAGTTTCCTTGGCAATCTTTAAGATGTGTTTCTGTGAGGCATGCGATGTCCGCCCTTGTTTCGTCCATAAAACCTTTCAGGTAAGAAACTTTGTTTAGAGAATTGTTCGGTTTTATTCCTTGAATATTTGCCAGGACAATGTTTATGTTTTTTGTTCTGCATTGCCCCTTGTGCATTTTAAGTTCGTTGTCCTTTGATTTCGCATGTTTTGTATCCTTGTGGTCCTTCGAGATGGATCTGTTCCCGCCTACCTGTTCTGGTAGCCTCTTGCCAAGAAGCGTTCCGGTTCGAGGGTTCCCAGCTGTGTCAGCTGCATGTGCTGTATGAGACTTAGCAGCCGTATTGTGTCCGAGATGTTGAATATACAGTATATATATATATATATATATATATATATATATATTATATATATATATATATATATATATATATATATATATACAGGGCGTCCAAAAAAATGTATACACACTTTAACAGCTGATAGCTCAATTGATGTTTCTTCTTTCCAAGTTAAACCCATTAGAATTAATAATGGCAGTCAGACTAAGCTTTGAACAAAGGAAATTCATTCTAAAATGCTACTGGAAGTGTGAAAACGCAGTTGAAGTGCAAAGACAGTTTAGGAGGGAGTTTCAAACAGATCCACCAACGCGACTTACCATCACTCGAATTAGAGATAAGTTTGAAGCCGATGGAACTGTTCAGAATGTCCACAAGAAGCGTTCCGGAAGACCACGGACATCGACAAGCCCCACAAAGCAAGAAAGAGTACTGGAAACGTATCACCAAAGTCCAAGAAAATCTGTGCGGCAAGCGAGTCGTGAGGTAGGAATTTCAGAATCGTCTGTCCAACGCATTTTGAAGCGCTGTCAATGGAAAAGTTACATTCCAAGATTAGTCCATGCTATTAATGAAGATGATCCGGACCGAAGAGTGGAGTATTGCGAGTGGTACTTGGCACGATGTGGATGTGGATTGGACGAAGGGGTTTCGTAGAATACCCTCCGCGTTCACCAGACCTCACACCACTAGACTTTTTATGGGGATACTTAAAAGACAAAGGCTACGCTATAAAACCTGCAACAGTCGCTGAATTGAGAGCAGCCATTGAACGAGAATGCACACAAATACCAAACGAAATGTTTCGTGATGTTTGCGATTCCATTGCTTCGCGTTATCAGCAGTGCCTGGACCAGAACGGACGTCAGTTTGAAAACAGGCGTTGACAAAACAATTAAATAATGTCTGTAGATTCTATTACATTTTGAAAATGAAATGTATTTTAATAAACACTGCCTTTATAATTATTTAAAGTGTGTATACATTTTTTTGGGACGCCCTGTGTATATATATATATATGTATGATACACACAGACCGTGCATGGAACAAGGAACTCTTCTATGAAAATTAAATCCACTATAGTCTGAATAAGTAATGGTAAATGACAAACACTATAGTTTTTTCTTTTTCATGATGCTAGCCCGACGTGGGTAACGGGTCGCTCACAAAGAGGTCCCAAAAATATAGCTTCCCTCACCAGCTCGCTGCAAAGCAGATAGGATCCAGCTTTGGGACAGGATCTAGGGTTTAAAGCAGCCTAGCCTAGCTACATTTAGAATATCAATATAAGCAAAAGACAAGGAGGTGAGGGAAGCTATATTTTTGGGACATCTTTGTGAGTGACCCGTTGCCCACGTCGGGCTAGCATCATGAAAAAGAAAAAACTATAGTATTTGTCATTTACCATTACTTATTCGGACTATAGTGGATTTAATTTTTCTAGAAGAGTTCCTCGTTCCATGCACGGTCTGCCTAGATTTGGTATTCACAAACAACAGTAATCTAATTGATAATGTAGAAATATCCCCAACTATGATATCAGACCACAACATCATTGAAATAACAACTAATATAAAGGCAACAGGAAAGGAAAAAACACGCACAACAGAAAGAAATAAATTCGAAATTTTTAATTTTCACTCCAAAGCTATAAACTGGGAAGATGTGACATCCAGCATGGAAGTAATAGATTGGAAAACCATTTTCGAGGCCAAGACAACGGAAGAGATGCTAATGACGTTAGAGGAGAAGACGTTAGAAATTGTAGAAAAACATGTCGCAAAGATACAACAAAGAGGAAAGAGAAGCAGGTTCGAAAGACAAAAGAGGGCATTGTTCCGCAAGAGAAAAAGAGTGACTGCAAAATTAAACAATTGTAAAGATAACATCAGAAAAATATTAAATGATAAACTACAAAGTATCGATGTCGTCATACAGGAACTAATCGAGAAGCATACAGAAAAAGAAGATGACGCTATAGAATCGACAAAGGCTAACTCAAAGTACTTCTATAATTTCGCAAAAAGAAAGTCGAAAAACCATGCGACTATCGGACCTTTAAAAAATGAGAACAGCGATTTATCTGATGATCTAACAGAAGTATCTGAAATATAAAAGCTCAGTATGAATCATCTTTCAGTATCCCAAAAACTGACAAATTGATATGCGATAGAAACGCGTTCTTTGAAGAAGAACCACAAGGGGAAAGTATAACGGATTTCGACTTTACGACGGATGATATTACACAAGCCATAGGGAAACTAAAAACACACTCAGCGGCAGGACCGGATAAATGGAATGCCACACTGATCAAAAACTGCAAGAATGCAATCGCTGAGCCCCTATACTGGATATGGAGACGATCATTAGACACGGGAGAAATACCGGGCATCCTGAAGAGCACGAACATAGTCCCAATATATAAAGGAGGAGATCGATCCGAGGCCAAAAACTATAGGCCAGTGTCGCTTACATCTCATCTCAGTAAAATATTTGAAAGAATAGTTAAACAGAAAATCTATGACTTTTTGGAAACTCAGAAAAAATTCAATGATAACCAACACGGGTTTCGGTCAGGCAGATCATGCCTATCACAACTAATGGAACACTACAACAACATTATTGATTCACTTGAAAGTAATGAAAACTATGATGTACTATACAGACTTTGCTAAAGCGTTCGACAAGTGTGACCACGGAATCATAATACATAAACTGAAATATATGGGAATAACAGGAAAAGTAGGGAAATGGATATATAATTTCCTTAGTGAATCGGAGGCAAGTCGTTACAGTACAAGGAGTATCTTCATCAGAATCAGAGGTCCTCAGCTCGGTACCACAAGGAACAGTACTAGCTCCACTACTCTTCATAATCATGCTAACTGACATAGATGAGGACGTTACCAGAGACAGCACAGTAACATCCTTTGCGGATGACACAAAGATCAGTAGAAAAATAAGAAACCCAGAAGACATAGGATCTCTACAAACCGACATAAACAAAATCTACAAGTGGTCGGAAGACAACAATATGAAGTTTAACACCGAGAAATTTCAGCTATTACGGTACGGAAAAAGAGAAGACCTAAAGTCCATGGAATATTATACCCCAAATGGACAGGAAATTCAGAGAAATTCCAGAGCAAAAGATTTAGGGGTTGTAATGACAGATGATGCGAAATTTAAAACACAAAATAAGACAGCAGTAAACAGAGCAAAGAGAATAATGGGTCAGATATTGAGAACCTTTAAACGAAGGGATAGGAATGTAATGATTCCTTTACCGAAAACCCTGATAATACCCAAATTGGAATACTGCTCGGTCCTAACATCCCCATATAAAAAAGAAGACATTAGACAGCTGGAGGGGATCCAAAGAAGCTTCACAGCCAAGATCAATGGGTGCAAAGAACTAAATTACTGGGAAAGGTTACGAGAACTAAACCTATATTCACTGGAAAGGAGAAGAGAGAGATACACCATTATTTACACTTGGAAAATAATGGAGAAACTAGTCTCTAATCTTACTCTGAATCCCATAACTCCCTAAACAACGGTGGAAAGTAGAAGCGGTAGAGTGTGTCGTATTCCCAAATTGAAGGCGAGACAGGGAACATCCTTAACCCTGAAAGAAAATAGTTTTGTAGTGAGAGGACCAAAACTATTTAATCAGTTGCCCAAAGACTTAAGAAACACAAAGGGAGTTGCAGTGGAAATCTTCAAAAGAAGACTAGACGCCTGGCTCAGAACAATCCCCGATAAGCCGGGCGTACCTGGCTATGTGAGGTGGAGAGCGCAAGAATCCAACTCACTACTTCACCAGGCCAACTCGAGAGGAGGGGCGACAAGCTTGACCTTCGCGAAATGAGAAATCATCGCGCGGAACCTTTGTAAGGTAAGGTTAAGGTATATATATATATAATATATATATATATTAATATATATATATACATACTGATATTGAAGCGGAAAAATATGGATATCTTCTTAAACTATTAAATTACTACATTATTTTGAATTTCCTTTCATTTTAATAAAATATTTTTGCCACAAAGGGAAAATCAAGATTTGTTTGTTCTCCAGAAGCTGTATCAGTTTGAAATATACCCCCAAAATGGCGATAAAGAAAACCGTTTCATTCTTTAATATAAAAAAGTTGGGCCATTCATCTCGATTTTTTTTCTCAATGTCCAACCTCTGGGTCCCGAGTTAGGATTCTATATTGATGGTTGGCGCATGGAAAAAAGTTTCATTTTCTTTTTTCAAAGACAAATATTTTTAAAAATTTTAGTTTAAGGTTGTATATATATATATTATGTAAAGAACGACGCTTGTGTAGAAGAGCGTTCCGCACAAGATGAGGAGGGAGAACGAACAAATGAAAAATGAGGTACCACCCGCGATCTTCCGATTGCCGGTCAGATATGCTATCCACTACACCATGGACCTCGATCAATCAGAAGTCGTAATTCTCCTACATACGAGTAGAAACCAATGCCCTGAGGGGGCACCTTCGCATGCCGCACATATATACATATACACATATACATATATACATATATATACATATATACACTTTTCATTTGTTCGTTCTCCCTCCTCATCTTGTGCGGAACGCTCTTCTACACAAGCGTCGTTCTTTACTTTAATTATACTGTGTTGTTTGCAGTTAAAAAAATAAAATATATATATATATATATATATATGCTGCAAACCCACAAGGAAAAGAAAAACGATTCCAAGGCCTTTCGTGTATTCAAAGCTACACCTCGTCAGGGAATGAAGATAAACGGCGAGATACCCATAAATATATACAATGTACAGGAAAAACAAAACAATTAGCACATACTTAACAAGGGTTAATGAGAGGCAAAAGAAATTTTAACATGATATCGTCAATTTTATACGTCCCCGCACTGTTATTGAAATTGCTTTTAAAATGAATAAATGCACATTCTAGAATATTTCGTTCTATTATATCTCTGTTTTTAACAAGCGCTTTAGAACTACCCCACTTGATGCTATGGTTACATCTATATTCTATACATATGGTTAAATAAAGCATTGGAAGTATTAGCTGTTCTACAAGCATATTTATGCTGTTTTACCCTAATATCTAACGTTTTACCGGTTTGGCCTATATATACTGAGTTACATTGTGTACATCCGATCGAATACACACAACCAACAACATTATCAGGGCTATTCTTTATTAGGCGTGATTTAACAGTATTATTATACTTAAAGATTACATTAATGCCAATTGCTTTAAGTACAGTTGGAAGGTATTGAAAATTAACATGGTAAGGTAGGCTAAGGATATTTTTATGCTGAAATTCCTTTACAATTACATTATTATAATACCTATTCTTGGCTTTCTTAAGACAGTTATCTAAAAATGAAATAGGATAACATAATTTAGTACCAATATTCATGATAGATATATATATATATATATATATATATATATATATATATATATATATATATATATACAGGGTGTTCCATAAGTCCGGTCCCATAGGAAAATGTTTTAAATTAAATTTACAAAAGTAATATATTAGAACTAAAATAAATGTTCAAATTAATGTCTTGTTTTGGGACCTTTTTTTGTTGCAGGTAGAATAACACGCAATGGCTAATATGGAAGTGAGTTACACTTCTGAGAAAAAGGCTTCCTCTTAGTCTCCTTCAGCAGGGTAGTGATTCGGGTCCCACGTAAAGCTGTTGGTCTCCTCCGTCACATGATTTTAGGGGCTTTGCAGGAGGTTAAAAGGCCCAAATGTCATCATTTCTTGCGATGTGTGACCAAAGATCTCAAATCCTGCGTCTCAAACCCAGTACAGTTATGTGACCTAAAATGGTTAATAATAATTATTCAAGAGGACCAAAAACTGGCTCAGGGCTCAGGCCAACTAATGAGGTCCATTACGCTAACTCTGGGATTATCATTACCAACATCATCAGGATTTGAACCCCTGACCTAAATATCTTCAGTTCGCTTATAGGAAAACGGTGTCACCCACTGAGCTGAGGACGCTGACCATAAAATACATAATTATTTATATCTAACTTAGCGAATACTTAATTATCATTCAAGAGTGCTGTAATGTATGAGATGTAATATTCTGCTAGTTTCACTATAAGGTTTGCAGGCCGTAATTGATGAAATATTTTTTCGAGAGTGGGCCTTAGCTTGTCCAATTAATTTTAACTGCGGTCAGAAGGGATATATAAATTGGGCTAATTGTTTTGTTACGTGAAGAACGCAATTTAATAAGAAGAGATAGAAAGATCTTTAAGGTAAGTCTTTATTTGTAGAGCAGATATTTCATTTTATAATTTATTTCAATATTGGGAAAAGAAGTGATTGAAATGAACTGTAACAAATGAAATGTAATAGGTTTGAATCATTGTTCAATGCCCTATGAAAGAACTTATTAAATAAATGGCAACTTATTAATAATAAATGTAGGTCTATACAAAAAATTAACACTTAGACATCATGAATGTCCAAGTTGATGATTTTTATAGTTTAATGTAGGTCCACAAGGGCAATTTAGAAAAGTTTCGCTTGTCACATATAATAATTGTAGGACTTGTTAAGACTAAATCATTTAGTGAATGCTCCGGAGTGTCCAGGTACTGTATTTTAACGACTAGTAACACACAGTTTTACAAACACAGTCATAACAATAAATGTCTATTTTTCATTGGATACAGTTTAGATATCTGAATTATGAAACTAATTATTTAATGTACTTTGAATATGCCGTTAGCGCAGTTTAGGAATACATTCATTGGAGCTTTCCTGTGGATATCAGTTCAAGCAGACTAACAGCATTTCGTTAACGTGACATTTTATTGACAAGGAGGATTTTTTAAGGTTAGATTAAATTAGGTTAGGTTAAGCTTAGTTTAGGTTAGGTCAAGTTATTAGAATCTCGATGAAATTCCTGATTTTAGGATAATTTAAATCTCTTGTAAGGGCCATTTTTATGTTTACTCTGAAAGAAAAACAAAAATCACCCTCAGCATATTAAAATATTAAGTTTTGTTCTAGATATAATGCGGAGCCAGAGGTCCTCGGACCCCTGGTTGCGATACGCTGCACTACGCTACGACGGGAAAAAGTTAATACAAACTAACGGAAAACACATAACGCTTTCGCGCCCAGAGGTGTTTTATGCATCAATTCCCAGCACTCGAGCTAATGAGCAGTGTTTCCGGGATCCTATGCACTGTATGCAGCATTATACAAAATTGTGAACGTTCACGCATGATATTCCATATATATATATATATTAGTGGTGGACCGGATGTCAGTTTTCAACATCTGCGGATGCGGATCTTTAATTTCAATATTCGCGGATGGGGATACTTAGTTAATCTATCAATATAATATAGAATTATGAATATATGACATAATTTTTAAAATTTCGTGATATTACTGTTATGGCAGGCAATGCATAAGAATTAAAATTAATATTAATGTTTTCATTATGATAAAAATAATAACTTTCTCAAGAGTTTCAGCCACAGAAAATTCAATGAAACAAGTTTCATTCAATTTTCTGTGTTAGCAGGTATTTATATTTTGAGGTTTATATATTTGTTTGTTTTCATTAATAATTAATACTTTACAAGAAATGTGCATGACTGGGCCTCATAAGCTACTTTATAAGCTAATTTAATTGTAAATTACATAATTTATTAGAGGTAATATCCGCATAACATCCACAGTCAGAAGTGCGGATGCGGATGTTAAAAATGATGCGGATGTGGATATCCGGTCCACCACTAATATATATATATACACACACTAGCAGAGAACCCGCCCTTCGTGCTGGGTGGCAAAACTATCCCAGCCGACGGGCGGAATATTTTTTGTAGTTCGAAGGCTGTTATTAGCTGTTATTAGCTAGGTTAATTGAATGCCCGGTTAGGTCAACTGAATGTCCGATTAAGTTAATTAAATGCCCGGTTAGGTCAACTAAATGCCCGATTAGATTATTTGAATGCCCAGTTAGGTTAATTGTACGCCCTTGACGATTGGTTAGGTTAAGTCGTGATATTTTCGTTAAAGCTAACGAAAATATCACGCTTAACCTAATCAATTGTCAAGGGCGTACAGTTGACCTAACCGGGCATTCAATTAACTTAACCTGGCATTCAGCACCCAGGTGCACAATCTCGGGACCTAATCAATATGTGTGTGTAGTTTCATGTTTGTAATTGTTTCCATTTTGGACCTATGGTTAGAGCACACCCACACACACACACACACACACACGCACACGCGTGCGTCCTTTTATTAGATTAATGGAATGCTCGGTTAGGTCAACTGTACGCCCTTGACGATTAGTTAGGTTAAGTTGTGATATTTTCGTTAGCTTTAACAAAAATATCACGACTTAACCTAACCAATCGTCAAAGGCGTACAATTAACCTAACCGGGCATTCAACACCCAGGTGCACAATTTCAGGACCTAATCAATATGTGCGTGAAGTTTCATGTTTGTAACTGCTTCCATTTTCGACCTATGGCTGGAACACACACACACACACACACACACACACACACACGCGCGCGCGCGTCCTTTTATTATATATATATATATATATATAGCTTCATAGATTAGGTACGGTAATACACTTCTGAAGTGCATATTAGATGGCATTAATGAAGAAACCGCAAAAGGTCACCCTTACGAAGGCGATTTTCGCCCTCTGTGTAATTAAAGTCCAAATGCTGAATTCATCGAGGTTACAGAGATGCATGCAGATCTTCGTTACATTCGAACTAACAACAAAAAGGTCTGGTAGGCACAGAGGACGGCCCAAACGGACGTCTTCCGTTACCAAGGTCCATCTTAATTTCGTAACTCCCCGAACAGATACCAGCATCGTAAAGCACTTCCACAAAACAGCTCCAAAGCCTTCACACCAATAAAACAACCATTAAGTACTCGTAAGAAACCTTCTCAGGACTACGAGGCCCCAAGTTTTACTCCTGCCCGGAATGACTAGGTTCCGGAAAACTGAAGCGTTACAAGAAACTTCAAAAGAAAAAAGAAACCAGTCATCGTTCGGTGTTTGAAGACGTAACATCTTGATAAACATGTCCTCCCTTCGCCCTACTTGTCATTCCTTTCATCCATAAATTAACTCTGAAATTCATTCGCGCGTTATCTTATAATTCATTTAATATTCTAATTTAACTTTAATTTCTATATTGTGCATTTGTCTTTCTTTGTAATTAACATTAATTCCTATAAGTTAATCACTGTATTATTACACATTCAATTTGTTTAGTAAAAGGAAAACCAGCTTAGTCTATTTCTTCCCTCAATTATCAGTACGTTTGATACCTGGAGACCCAAATAAAATAATTAACTATTTAATTCTCTCTGTTACCTATAAATTGGTGACCCCACACACACACACACACACACACATATGTACGTATATACAGTATATATATAACCTCTTTGCAAAATGAAACAGACCTGAGAATTATGGAGTCCTTATACGAGTATATATAGAGACAAGAGCTGAAGTAAATTACTATAATTCTGTGTATAAATTAAACATTCCACTGATGATGGGAGTTTGACTTCCGAGACGTCTCATATTAAATATAATGTTGACTTGGTCGTTGATCATCCTTTTTTATCCTTATATATATATATATATATATATATATATATTATATATATATATATAATATATATATACACACACAATATATATATATATATATATATATATATATATATATATATATAATATATATATATATATAGAGGCTACACTGAGCGGCAGAAAAATCGGCCCACTTGGAATATCGCGAAAAGCAAAACAGTGGGCAAGCTTCTGTTTATAAAAGTTTTAAAATTCGAAAATTAGTCTATGAGGCAACCAAATAACGAGACTAAACAACGTCAGCTGCGAACATACTAGCTGTAACGAATTTTCGACTTCTTTTAAGAATTCGATAGTCTGACATTCAGTTGCTCTTAGACTGCTAGTGCCACTTTTTTCTTCCACTAGTCGGAGGAGGCATTTTGTTTAGTAACAGATAGAATTCTAATTTCTAATGGTGCTACTATAGCGTGCGGTCTACAAAGATATCTTTAGTCTACAAAAGAATTTGCACTGAAATGACCTGACCTGACTTGAATTTGTGATGACCTCACCTGACTTGAATTTGTGCTGACCTGACTTGACCTGAAATGACTTGACTCTATCTTTTGGGACGAATGTGAGGTCAAGGCGGACTATAAAAGGGCGAATCATGAAGACAAATATTAGTTCAGTTACATTAAAACAAAAAATTTAAGGGACAAATAAAACAAACAATTCATTCTATGGGAAATAATGCCCGGTTAGGTTAACTGAATGCCCGGTTAGGTCAACTGTATACTCTTGACAATTGGTTAGGTTAAGTTGTGATATTTTCGTTAGTTTTAATGAAAATATCACAACTTAACCTAACCAATCGTCAAGGGCATACAGTTGACCTAACCGGGCATTCAATTAATCTAACAGGGCATTATATCCCATAGAATGAATTGTTTGTTTTATTTGTCCTTTAAATTTTTTGATTTAATGTAAATGAATTTGTAAATACAGTATGTTGTAGACCGCACGCTATAGTGTAAATATCTTTGTAGACCACACGCTATAGTAGCACCCTTCTAATTCTTTGGGGTTTCAGAATTGGACATTTACAATGGATTTGAGTGCCGTGAACGTCGCAAGAGTCGTCGCCCTAATTGAAGATGGTCGGAGCCAGCATTATGTCGCCGATGCGCTAGGAATTCCAAGAACAACGATTCGACGTGTTTACCAACGTTATGCGAAGACAGGAGAGTACACCCGAAGACCAGGATCTGGAAGATCGCGTTGCACATCTGCCCGTGACGATCGTTTCATCGTCTTGAGTGTTTTTGCGAGATCGTCGCTTGCCTGCCACAAACGTCCGCAATGAGCTGGAAAGGTCTCGAGATGTCAGTGTATCGGAGCGAACCGTTAGAAGGAAACTTATGGAAAGTGGCTTACATGCTAGACGTCCAGCAATGGGCCCGGAATTGCTCCCACACCACCGCAATGCTCGTCTTGCTTTCGCTCGTGAGCATGTCAATTGGACTATGGTCCAATGGGGACGAGTATTGTTCACGGACTTTCTCCTGTTCTTCACCACACTCTTTCCCGTCCATCCGATGGTCGAAGATTAAATCTTAATTCGTCTGTGAACAATACTCGTCCCCATTGGACCGTAGTCCAAGTGACATGTTCATGAACGAAAGCAAGACGAGCATTGCGGTGGTGTGGGAGCAATTCCGGGCTCATTGCTGGACGTCTAGCATGTAAGCCACTTTCCATAAGTTTCCTTCTAACGGTTCACTCAGATACACTGACGTCTCGAGACCTTTCCAGCTCATTGCGGACGTTTGTGGCAGTCAAGCGACGATCTCGCAAAACACTCAAGACGATGAAACGATCGTCACGGGCAGATGTGCAGCGCGATCTTCCAGATCCTGGTCTTCGGGTGTACTCTCCTGTCTTCACATAACGTTGGTAAACACGTCGAATCGTTGTTCTTGGAATTCCTAGCGCATCGGCGACGTAACGCTGGCTCCGACCATCTTCAATTAGGGCGACGACTCTTGCGACGTTCACAGCACTCAAATCCATTGTAAATGTCCAATTCTGAAACCCAAAAGAATTAGAAGTGTCTCTGTTACTAAATGCAAATGCCTACTCCCACTAGTGGAAGAAAAAGTGGCACTAGCCGTCTAAGAGCAACTGAATGTCAGACTGTTGAATTCTTAAAAGAAGTAAAAAATTCGTTACAGCTAGTGTGTTCGCAGCTGACGTTGTTTTTTCTCGTTATTTGGTTGCCTCATAGACTATATTTTCGAATTTTAAAACTTTTATAAACAGAAGCTTGCCCACTTTTTTTGCTTTTCGCGATATTCCAAGTGGGCCGATTTTTCTGCCACTCAGTGTATATGCGCCTCGGCATAAGCATACTGGCTCCATTTTTTTCGGGGTTGCGACTCGCAATTTGTCCGAAAAATTTCCAAGGTGCCCGAATTTTCCGATGACATAGTAAACTTTAACATGGCAAGGAAATGAAAGATTTTGTTGCAATAATGCGCATATATTCACAGAGCATTATAAAATACAGTATACATATTTTTCATGTACACTCTTGAAAAAATTAACTAACAAAACAATGAATTTTTCTGCCATCAGACAACGTAAATTTTTTGACTGCTGTGTTGGAGTGAACTTACTACAGGTGTCAGTCACTATTTGCAGAAGTGACGTAATAATCAATCAGTAACATTCAGCACTAAATAAAAATACCACCTACTGGAGATGAAGTCAGTGCAAACCTTACAATAAATAAGAGTCCGCTCCCTTGAAAATTGAAAAAATTGCTCGAATACCTCAAAAATAAAATTACATAACAAAAAATTTTAAGAAATACATAAAGCAACAAATTTGTTTTTATAAGTTTAAATGCGACACGTTTATGCGACATTACAAACAAGCAAAAAATCTGTTGCATAATTTATTATGTTTCGTTTAATTAGTACATCTGAATCTAATTTTAATAAACTCCAATTTTTTCGCAATTGTTTTTGGATTTTGCCTGAAAATATTCGGAAACTTGCGAATCTGGGAGGGGGGGGGGGCGCAGACTCTCCGGCCCGTACGCCTATGCACCTAGGTGGTGTAGTGGTTAGCGTCGCTGACTACGAATCCATCGGCGCCGGGATCGAGACCCGGTGATGGCAGGCAGCGAGCAGCAAAACCCAGCTGTTCATCCTTCTACACAATAAAAAAATTGGTTGGTAGATAAATGGGTACCCTGGGTAGTCTAGTGGTTAAAACGATGGGCTGCTGGTGGGGTGTAGTTCAGATTCCACGTTAAACTGTAGGTCTAAAGGTGGAGTGACAAGTTTGATCTTCGTCAGAATTAACAATTCGGCCTGAAGCAAAACCAAGGTTAACCAAGGTTATATTATTATTATTATCTATATATATGACAACAGTATAGTAACATCCTTTGCTGACGATACAAAGATCAGCAGAAAAATTGGCAATGCAGAAGAGATGGAAGCCATTCAGAGGGACATAAACAGAATATACAAATGGTCAGAAGACAACAACATGAATTTTAACACTGAGAAATTTCAGCTCTTGAGATATGAAAGAAATGAAGAACTTAAACAGACAGCATACTATGCCCCAAATAGACAAGAAATTCAGAGAAACCCGGAAGCAAAAGATTTAGGAGTAATAATGACCGATGATGCAAAATTTGAAACACGGAATCAGAGAGCGATAAACAAAGCTAAAGGTGTTACGGAACAACTACTGAGAACCTTCAAAAACTGTCATGAAAATATAATAATTCCCTACTGATCGTACCAGAACTTGAACACTGCTCAGTCTTGATGTCCCCAAATAAAAAAAGGAAGAAATTAAAAACCTAGAAGAAATTCAGAGAAATGTCACAGCCAGAATTGATGGCTGCAAAGAATTCAACAACTAGGAAAGACTAAATCTATATTCGTTGTTAAGAAGAAGGGCTGCATCATAATTAACATATGGAAAATGATCGAAAAACTGGTACCTAACGTCAAACTGAACCTAGTAACTATCCAAACAGCACTGGAAAAAGGAAAGGTAGAATGTGTAGTATTCGCAAACTAAAGGCCCGACAACGGACACCCCAACACCGAAGGAAAATAGTTTGGTTATCAGGGGGGCAAGACTTTTTAACCAGCCTCCGAAAGACCTGAGAACATTACAGGTGTCAAAGTTGAAATCTTCAAAAGAAGACTAGATGCCTAACTCAGGACGGTACCGGATGAGCTGGGTGTGCCTGGCCATGCGTGATGGAGATCGCAAGAAAGCAGGTCGCTCCTCGACCAGGCCAGGTCTAGAGGTGGAGCCACCAGCTTGACCTTCGTATGAAGACCGACGCACGGAACTTCTACCAGATGTACCAGGTATATATATAT